>NJDC01000777.1:15902-27091 GCA_002245475.1 Calephelis virginiensis | reverse complement strand
ATCTTAGAAATTACGGGAACTAAAGTTATAGGTATATAATTGTACATATCACAAGTATCCCCTTTTTTAAATAATGGCTTGACAATGGACTTTTTTAAGCGATCTGGATATTTTCCTTCTGAAAATGATAAATTCATTATATGACAAAGATACTTTGCTTTAACACTGGCAACAATCTTTAATATTGATGTGCTTATATTATCATAGCCAGTTGCAGTTGTATTTTTCAAGTTATTTATAGACTTTATTATATCGTGTTCATCTTCTGGTGTCAGAAACATACTTTTATTATGACGAGACAAATTATGAGATTTTAAGCTGTATATAGAACCAGGCAGGTTTTTTTTACATGACTTAGTCTGATTTATAAAGAACTCATTCAAATGATTGCAAATTGCTTGGGAATCAGTATGCACTAAGTGGTTAATTTTAATTTGTTCAATCTCGTGTTTAGAAATTTTATTTTGAAATGAACTTTTAATTACATCCCTTGAAGCTTTGCATTTATTAGAAGATTGTTCAGTATATTTCAAAGATGCCTGTTTCTGAGATTCTAGAATACATTTTCATAATACCTTTTTATAACGTATATAATTTATTTTATTCCCCTTTTTGTTATAATGGGAATAACGATAATTTAAATACAATTACCGTTTTACTTTACAACACTTTAAAATGCCCTTGGAAAGCAATTTATTTTTTATTGACTTATTTGAACCGTTAATTTGAATTTTGGGAAAACATAATTCATAAAATAAAGTCAAGGTATCGTGGAATTCATTAAAGGCATCTTCACAATTATCAATAGTATAAATTTCAGTAAAACTAAAAGATGACAGGCACTCATAAAATTTGTTAATATTTTCTTGGCCAAAGAGACGCTTTGTTTCAAATAAAGTGACACTGGTTTAATGAGTATCCGAATAAACATGATCTAAATTACTAGCAATTACATCTAAACATGCATCTTTTCTAGGAGGTTTTAAGATATGGTGACAAAAAATATTATTTTTTAAAATACTTTTTAAATTTTTGTAAGTATTGATAGGTTGTAAAAGGTCTATGTTCCAATCTCCACATAAAACAAATTTCTTTTTAGAATTTTTCATTGTATTTTCTAATAATAACTCTAATTTATTAAGAAAAATCTACATTTGAATTAGGAGTACGATATATACATATTACTATTGAATTATAGTTTATTGTCTCAACTGCACAACATTCAAAAGAATATGGTATGTGTATTTGTAAATCAAGAGTTTCTTATTGAAGATCTTTAGACACTAATATACAGGTGCGACAACGACGTTAAGCTGTATAGATAGGTACATCAGAGAGTCAGCAACATTTGGATATGACATCAGTTCTTGTTAGGAGTGTAACCTCCAGTAGAAGTCTATAGCTTTATGCTTTCCTCTGTCTGTCCGTATGCATGCTTAGATCTTTAAAAATATGCAACGGATTTTGATGGGATTTTTGAAGTGAAAATTTCTTTAGGGACGTTGCGCACATTTTTTGGAATGGGTAAAAACTTCTAAACTGTGCTTCTAAACTCGCGTCAGAACGTAGGATGGCGCACTGCGCATGCGCGAATAAGACGGCGCGAGATCTAAAATAAAACGTAGATTCATTGCTGTTTTTGTATTGCTTAAATATATCCGAAGAGTATATAATGCGCAATGGACAATACGCCGCAATATACCTACCATTATATTCTCACAGATAGCAGATACGTATAGTATCAACAATAGAAATAGGAATATATAAAGAAGTGCAACAATGTTCTATAGCAAATTTAGTTGTATAAATACCGTTGGAATCGACATATAACTTAACAACATCTCTTTGTCTCTTAACAAATGTTGATATTATGTACTAGGTAATGTACTCTGTGTTATGTACGCCAAAAGAGATAATGACATTTTTGTCTATGCTGTTTTTGGCGTCGATTTAAACTGACGTCATGACAGTTCTCATGTTTGCCAATAATCCATATTTTGTGTTCAATTTTTATAGCGATGTACTATTACAACTGTCGATATTTTATTTTACGTTCCCAGAAACTAAATAAACTTTAGAAATAATGAATATTTGGACAAGATGAGAATGTATACCATTGCCACTGAAAATATCAATCACAGTCTAAATTATTTTAAGTGCTCACTTTAAAGTAAAGAAAGTGGTTAGAATGTAATCTCATCAATTTTTTTTTTGTAATGACAATGAACCTTGTTAACTTATATAAAGAATAAACATATTTGCACGCCATAATGTAAAAAAACGTGCTCCCGAAAAGTAAACAAATATTCTTTCTTTCGTTTAATTACATTTCCCTATTTAGATATAGACCAATTGAGTAGCAAAGCAAGTAAGGTGATAGTTGCGATTTCTTTTGGTAGGTAAATAATAATTCTTATTTATTTGCTTAAACTTAACTATCAATTGTCACTAATAGATCAGGTATCGCTATCGATACTCTACTTTTTCTGGACAGCCTTATAATGTCAAAATAGCAGCCATATTTAGTAGCCGAGGACAGGCTTTTTTTGTAGGTATTTCATGTAAATATACCTAGAGGTCAATGGTATCTACAGACATTGCTCTATTTGTTCCATCTTGAAAATAAGCTTTATGTGTAGACAAACAATGATCGTTGTACAGATAATATGACGACGCTCCTAGCCGTCACGTGGTCTTACTTTAGCGAGTTTTTGTCAAGCCAAACGCAGATTATTGATATGAAAATAATATTTGTGCATAAATGATAGTACTTTCATACTGATAATTAAAGCAATTCGTGCAAAATTATTCCCTAACCATTCCAAATATCAAAAATGCACAACGTTAATATTCAAGTTTTCACTTCTGCCGGCACTCCCGGAGTGCAACCCGTTTTTTAATAGATAGATTGATGAGAGGAAGGTTTGTATCTATGCATATAAGTTTGTATCTCATTGTAATAAAGACTATAATATCAACTTAACTTTACTCTTACCTTAATAAATGTTTATTATTAAGACAGTACATGTTTAAATATGTATTTCGATAGCTATGAAGACTTTAGGACGAAAAAGCAAGAGTGGTCATTCGGATTACAAATCGGTAGAACAATTTCGGGTACAGATCTCTAGTCGAATCAATATGGATCTACTATAATAGCATATGTACCTAATAATTGAAAATAATGTCTTTTGTAAGGATGGACTGATTTCAATGTGATTTTTTCCTTTAAAAGCTGAAGTGATCGAGATGATTCTTACGAGATAAATCGAGAGTTACGGATGTTTTTTTTAATTTGAAATTTCACGCTGTAATGTTAAGTTGATTATTTCAAAGTCATTCGTTCATTGATTATTTGGTGAAAGCACAAAATTATTTAGGTTACATTTATAGGAGGTCAGTTAGATTGTATCTCGAAATATAGAGCTTTCAATTAATCTATAATACGAAACCTTTTAGAATATTATCAAATAAGTAATTAAGTAAAAAAATAAGTTAATAATAAAAAAAAAGTAACTTCACGCCCATATCCCCGAAGCGGTAGGCAGAGGCACAACCAGGGCACCCACGACTAGCCGAAGATACTAAGTCCCATAATGTGATAGGTGGCAAGCCTATCGCCAACCGGGCACATATCCTATCCCGAGCAACATTTTTTTTTATTAGAAAACTTGGAAAAAACCAATTTTCTTTTTGTTGCCCGACCCGGGATTCGAACCCGGGACCTTATGCAGTAAAGTCCAGCAACTGAACCGCTAGACCACAGAGGCGATTAAGTTAATAATAATTAAGTTAATACTATTAATAATACTATTATTAATACTATTAAGTAATGAAGTAAAAAAATAAGTTAATAATAATTAAGTAAATGACACAAAGTAAAAAAATTGACGCCCTTTTTTATAAATTAAAAAAATACTTTACGTTGACTTTGTTAAATCGGGTAACTTGATGCCAATTTCAATATGACTAATAGCAAATGCCAACACCAATGCCAAAAACGAATGAAAAGATGTTGCGTTTTCAGAACTTTGTCCGACAACTTCATACTTTTTGAATGATTTCACGTTGAAATTCAACTTCAAAATAAGGATAAGTTTATATGTTCGAGCCCTACTTACCCATGCTAGTGCCTAGTGGGCGCCCGTTGATCGAAATTCGACCATAATAAATTTTAATATCTGTTTGATTAGAACGCCACCTTCATTTCTCAAGACCAACTACTTTGTTCCCAAACTGTATGGTGCGCCATATCACAGCTGTGATCTTTTATCGTTATCATCATTGTTTTTGTTTATGTGTGTCATATGCATGGTAGTGTGGGTATTGTTTTATTTATTGATTAAATGTACTTTATAAGTATTATTATTGAAAAATATAAGCGTTCTGCACTTCTACACATAAGCGTGCCAAATTTTATGCTCCTCCGTCAGCGCAATTTTCGTAAAAAGGGGTCCAAACTTTTTGCTTCACGTATTTATATAATATACTTAGATATTTTTATGTACATTTCTACCTATAAAGGAAAATCGAGCAGATTTGCAGGTGGCTAATTTTTATCAGATTTGGATGACTCAATTAAACAATACATGACGCATGACGGCAACAGAGATGGTATAGATATCTTATCTCTTTTACTGAAGTAAACCGTATGCTATCTTCTTAACTAAAATACGATAACGGCAAGAAATAACGTAATTTTTGGTATAAGTTAGACTGCGGATCCAGATGAAATGACTTAAATATATCAAACATATCGATAGATTACGGTATTATGAGCTAATGTACTCGTATTTTAATATATATCTGGCGGTTATTATTAGTATTTTTCTAAGGAAATCCGAAATGAATCAACCATGTTTCTCGTTGCTGTTGCTCGTTTATTAATGTCAGTCATCAAAGGAATAAATTTTTGCTTGAAAAAATATCTGCCATAAATCACGACTCTGAACATCAGAGGTTCAAACCCGAATCCTGAAAGTTGTGTTACTATTTTCGTCCCGAGTTCGCCATTTCAACCCTCGTCAATCAATTTCTCAATGAGAGTGCGAGTTGGTACCACTCTGTTACAAATTCAGCATTTATCTATTATATAATGGAACATTCGCTATATGTAACATCGATTGCTGAATTTGCTAAGTGCATATATTTTCTTTTGTTAAATAAGGTAATGTATAACATCCAACTTGAATGGATTTAATGTTAGTGAGTAGGCGTGTGGGAGTTCCAAGTCATGCGCGGTAAGGTAGTACGGTGGCCAATGACGTCAAGGGATCGATTGGTGCTCGGGGGTCTGCGCAGCGGTATCAGCTCTCTGCCGCGACCTGTCACATCGGGCACGTGAGGATGTGGATACGACAGCTTACGTAACCAGCCCAAGACACCACTTTGATGTCTGTGGCCGAGAACACGCGCGCTCATGTGCGGGCTAAGCTTTAGGACCAGGAATAGCCCTTCGCAGAAGACCTCCCTTCGATGGGGCGATAGCTGCGCCCGAAGTCACTTCAACACCTAGGGGCTGAGAGGCTCGCAAGTGCAATAGTGAATTTATATTATATTTTGCTATGGATTCTAGTATTTGTTCTGTATATTGAAAGACAGCATCAAGTGCGAAGGTCGACGGTTCTCTGAAGGGCTATTAAGTAAGTGGCTTGTTTGTTTATGTTATTTTATGGGCTTTGAAGATAATGTCAGTGTTGTGTTAGTTTTTAGTTTCCTTTACTTCCGCTTAGTTGAGAGACGTCAGGCACAATAGTTACAGTAATCTAAAACAAAGAAAAGTAGTGCTTCCATTTAGTTTTTAGATACTATTTCGTCTATTAGTCTCTGAACAGGCTTTAGTAATAGCACGATATCATTAAGAGAGTTTTTGTCTTTGTAGTTTGAACACCAAGAGTCCTTTACAACCAAATTGGAACTAACTTAAAATTTTTTGTAATTCAGATTTGTCATGTGGTGTCAAGAGTCTCCGAAACCGGCGTGTTTGTATGAAAAGGGTTATGAATGTGAAGGAAGCAAGACAGGTTTGTCAGGATCGTGAGGTCTGGCACTCGATGCTCTCTGCCTACCCCGTAAGGGACTTGGCGTGAAGTTATGTATGCAGATTTGTCATTTGATTTAGCAACTATCACAGCAACAAAAACCCTCTAAAACATAAGACTGAAAAAAAAAAAACTATCACAGCAAAGCTATAGTTGTCCGCATCAAAAACTTATGCATTTAACTACTAATATAAAGGTTAAAGTTCACTTTGAAAAGACTTATCATACTGGGATTACGTTCGGTGTAGATTTACGGCCAATATTAATAATCAATCCTAATCCAAAACTTGCTGTCCAAGATCAAGATCAATTTTTATGTTATCGCTTGCCAATAACATATCTGGGGACAGGATAAATATGGCAATTAGGTATGGGATAGGCCGCCGGATACGCAGCTATTTAGATTGCTTGAAATCCATTAGATTGAGATACATTATTAACATTGGCTGATAGACTTTGGGCTGGAATAGAACATAACCTGATTTAGGTATCTTATAGCTCGATATTTTTAAATTAAGTGTAAAAATCTTCATTTACTCGTTAGTATAAAATAATATCTAATACATACCATGTAATTACATACTTTTCGTTACTATTCGACTATATCAGGACACTTGAAACATCACAAACCTCGGCTTTTTAGTTTTAAAAGTGGTTCTTTCGCTGTCTTATATTTCTATAGTTTTACTCTTGGACCTCGATTACATGCAAAATGAAAATTGGAATCGGATTTGTGTCATTTTGTACTCTTGAAACCAGTGCTAGTTAATAATTAACATTTAGTCAGTAACAAAGAATAATTTTGGAATTAAAATAACGTAAATAATACACTACTACTGAGTTCATGAGTAGGTACTTAAAATGAAATATTCGAATCCAATTTGTATGGAATCGAGATTCAAGAGTAAGTCTATTGTTTCGAATCTACTGCTTTCGATATTTAAAGAAAGTTCCGATTTGGTTCCGATCATTAAAACATAGTTATACTATAGTTCCAATCTATTTTACTAATATCAAATTGTTTTATTTATAGAAATAACTTCTGTACCTTTACCATGAGTTGGTATATATTACGTTTGATAAGTTACGTGTCGATATCTATGACACTTTTGGTCTAAAAATGTATTTCTCTTAGTTACCAATAGAGGCGCTGTTCAAAGTTTTCATACAAATAATTTATAGAGAGAGTAGCGACTATAGTAAACTTGACAAGCCGTAAACTTGATTATCGATCCCTTTGATTGACACAGGGTTATATTTGTTGATCCTTCGCCTACGAAAAATCATCTATATATAAATAAAAATGAATTTATTTGTTTCGCGTGGTCATCGCAACGCACTTGAAAGGATGGACAAATTTTGATAAATCTTTTTTTGTTGTATTGGTTATTGTAAGGAGAAAGATCAAATAAAGAGAAAAACTGGAATATGCAAGGAACGTGGGATAAACAACTATTAGTAGCTGTTAATGTCAAGCGATACGGAGATCGCCGGGTCAGCTAGTAGGTAATAAAAGTATCTTTAAATCCCAAATTAAAAACTGCAACTGTTAAGACATAATTATATAAATAAACATTTTATTGATGTTTGAAAAAAAAACATAAGCACTCAACATAAAAAAACCCAAAAATACAATCGAAATAAGTGAAACATAAATTATCAGCATAAAACCAGGCTGCTCGTAAAAGGGCTCGTTATAGGTACGAAAAAGAGTAAAGAGAGTAGTCTTGAGCAGCAACTTTCCCGGGTAAGGATGCACCGCTTTAATAGGCCGTAATGACTGTCATGTTCCTGTTTGGAAGGTAGGGTAGCCAGTAGACTTGCACAATAGGCCTGCCTCCCGGCAACAAGACAGTGACGCACTTATATTATCTATGGTATTTATAGCCAAAGTTTTCTCTTATCATATTACTAAAATATTTTTTTGTAATAAGCTTGGATTTGTAACGGCCATTCGAAGCCGTAGACTTGAGAAGTACTATTTAAAACGTATTTTATTTATTTAGCCTTTATTTATTTCCTGAAACATTTCACTTGACTCTTTCATTTCAACTTATTCTCTATTTTTTATAACCTAATTTTTATTTTTTAACTAATATTCCTATATGTATTTGCAAATATAATATGTGTATCAGAAACCCTCTCCGGTGAAGGCCTCCTCCAAGGCTTGCCATCTCTCTCTGTCCCGTGCTATTTTGATCCATTAAAACGTATTAAATAAACCCAAAAAGTATAGGATAGGAGGAGGAGGATAGGATAATGTTGGAAACTTTGGGAGTTTCCTATCTGAGCAAGTTGCTGCACAGCACTGTGCCGTCCATGATTTTAGTTTTTTAGTTCCTAACCTTTGGTATCCAACTCCTCTTGACTTTCAATTGGCATCGTACCACTAACATCTAGTACACTAAGAAAAGGGAAAGGAAATGTGTACACAAGTTTGTTACATATTCTTGCCACCAAACGTCAATGTTTATCTCGCTCATATTCCGATCTAAGACATAAAGTAGTTGTTATGTATGTAAAGTTTCGGGTACAACGTTCAGGACTATATGTTTTTATTGCTTTCCTATACCCGTAGGATATCTCTTAAAACTAGGTAAGGCCGGTAATGTCAATAATATTTAAAGTCCCTTTCATGACATTTGCAGTTTGTTGACCTGTTTTTCTTGGTGTCAGATGCAATTAAGGACACACAATAGGCACATCGCGCGGCAAAGTAAATTTATATAAGGGGGCACCAGCTTTTAAATCAGTTGGTCTTATAGATGAAACAGTTAGAGTTTAGGACACTTCGGTACAGTTAAAATAACTGTTCTAGCATTTAAGTCGATTGGTTTTATAGACGGAACAGTTAAAGTTTAGGACAGTTCGGCACAGTTGAAATAACTATTCCAGCATTTAAATCGGTTGATTTTAATAGACTGAACAGTTAAATTTCAGGACAGTTTGGAAATACCAGATGATCAGTGAGGACAGATTCTATTTGACTGTAGATGTAGCCAAGGACAGATCAAGCCTTTAACTTGGATAATCTTAAACTTAATGAATCGGGAATCTGAACTCAGCCTGACTACTACCAGTAGTTTAGATTCCCGAGTCCTGCGATATGACTTTTCTCAATTTTGTAATAAAACGTTGAACGAAATTGGATAAGTGCCCGGTTGTAACTCTGCCTCAATCTTCGGCGAGACGGGTGTGAAAATATTTATTTTGACCGTTGAAAATCTTGATCATTCCTCCCTCCTTACGATTGGCCCAAATATCTGGATCCACTTTAAGTTTACCACAGGTTCATCCCAATCTATTAACCTCGTCATAACTTCTTTTTCTGCAGCTGGTCCATGGAGGATGCTAGTGAATAGTTTTGGCTGCTGCTCTCTTTGTCATGTTATAGGTTGGCAACATAAGAAGATGGTCGACCTAATGCAAATAGATATACGTCGCCTATAGACAACAAAGATTTTAATAGTGCGCTGTCAACTTGAGACTGGTATCTTACCCTACCTTATCCTACTCTTATACTCTACCCCAGAAATGCGACAATATTGAGCACTGATGTTAAAAAGGCGAATCAAAAACAAAGTTATTCGAATTCGGAGAAGTAATAATAGGTCTCCATAGTCTGACTGATTAATAGTGGGATAATTTGGAAAATTATTTGTGAAAAAAGTGTAAATACATAAGTTTTAGATTTTTTCGTTACCTACAACTTTGCCATTTGCCTTTTTTCTATAGTACCTACTTGTAGTTTGGCCGGAAATCAAAATAAACCGATTTTGCCCTTAAAAACTCTTCCCCCCACTTCCCGACCCTGACTCGACCGTTATTGATTTTTCCTTTCATTTTCATCATATTACCTTCCTTTTTCGATGGGTCTCATCCTACTATTTTTGTCACTATTGCAGCAATGGAGTCGTAACACCTTTTAGTTTCTAAATGACAAAATAATTTTCAGGAAGTGTTCTCAAAAAACCAACCATGATCAACATAGCGGGAGTAATCTCCATCATCTTGTTCTACGTCCTGATCTTGGCGGTGGGCATCTGGGCTGGTCGCAAGAAGCCGGCAGGCAATGATTCCGAGGAGGAGGTGATGCTGGCGGGGAGGTCCATCGGCCTGTTTGTTGGCATATTCACAATGACGGGTAAGCATTTTAACAGTTATGGCTAGGGGTAGGAGGCTGGTGTACCAACTCAAGCAGCTATCATGTATGAACTGTTTTATTCAGACTTTTTTTATTATTTGTTCAGACTTATTTTTTTTCCTGCCGCCATAACGTCATGATGTGTTCCGGTTCGGAGGGTAAGGTAGCCGGTATACCTACTTTTGCTCGAGGCCTAACATCCCGGCCTCAGGTTGGCAACGCACCATTACCACCTTTGGTGTCTCTAGGCGGCGTGAATTTCTTAACATCAGGAAATCCATCTGCTTGTTTGCCTTCTAATGTCATAAAAAAAAATTCAGACGTGTCGCTATGATGTCGGTGAAAAAAGAAAAAAATCTAATAGAAAGTTAGGTCGTCAAAAAGTAAAATATTTTCTTTAAGTTTTGATTAGAAAAAGAAGTATACAAAAAGTATCTTCACGCCCATATCCCCGAAGAGGTAGGCAGAGGTACAACCAAGGCACCCACGACTAGCCGAAGACACTAAGTCCCACAATGTGATAGTTGGCAAACCTATCGCCAACCGGGCACATTTCCTATCCCGACCAACATTTTTTGTCATTAGAAAATTGGAAATATCCAATTTTCTTTTTGTTGGCCGACCCGGGATTCGAACCCGGGACCTCATGCATTCAAGTCCAACACCCGGACCGCTAGACCACAGAGGCGACTATACTATACAACAGAGATTCCCAAACTTATTTCATGTAACACCCACTTTGAAAATCAGTAATTTTGTAGCGCCCCCTCCTCGTTTTTTTCGTCAAAAACCTCAATAATAACATATAAATGTCTCGCCTGGACTTTAATAAAACCATTTTTTCATGTTTGTTTCCCGCCCCTCTCTAGGCTTCTAGCGCCCACAAGGGGGCGATAGCGCTCACTTTGGGAAAGTGCCAATTTACGTTCAAAAGGGGGTTTAGAAATCTTACTTTGGGCAGAGGTTTCAGTAAAATATCTCATGCTTTTTTCACAAGAAACATT
>NJDC01000776.1:119115-133016 GCA_002245475.1 Calephelis virginiensis | reverse complement strand
TGCGGATTTTTTATACACTCAAATATAATAACAAAGCATTTCGTACATTTCAGTTAAGGCACAAATATTTTTCGGCCGCAATTTTGTAACACCGATTTGTAATAAAGTCACATACATAATCATGGTTTTTTAATTAAATCTGTCAATCAAAAAAACCACTTGCATTTTTATTGCACACTTTCTATTCAACTCAAAAAGTATTTTAGTAATCATATTAATATTTTAAATTGTTGCGAAGTACCTATCTGTGCTAATAAATAAAAGTAATAAATTTACAATCTCAAAACTACATAGGTAGGTAACTGTTGGTAGGCGACAGAGACAGCCCTATCTCATGCTTACGTACCGCGCTTCTGTAGGCACTTATTTCAAGGACACGGCCGAGTTACAATACTGTATAGATAATATTACCGTGGTAATATTATAATACTCTACTGAAAAATATTAAGGCCAGGGTTCCTCCACTATTTTGCTGCCTCAAGGACTCCAGCACTCTAAATCGCGCCCTGGTTCCTGCATAAGTGCTTACCTCACATATGTGAGTTTGATTTATATTTATCAACCGCAAAAGTATATCGCGAAACTAATCTTATGAACATAAAAGAATTATACATATACTCGTACAATACATGCATATTGCCAATTTGAGATGAGGATAGATGGCGCTCAGGTATTTTCTTATGCTGACGATACTGCTATTGTCTTCTCAGACAGTGATTGGGATAAGGCTCGTAGGACTGCTGAATCGGGCAGTCAGACACTAATGCAGCATGGCTAAAATGTAATCTACTTACGTTAAATACTGAGAAAACAAATTTCATATGTTTTTCATTAATCTGTAAAAATCAACCACTACAAAAATTTACTATTAAAATTCATAGCTGTAACCATTATTCTAGCAGTTTTTATTGTGATTGCCCCAACTTAGAAAAAGTAATAAAAACCAAATATTTAGGTATTGTGGTTGACCCACGACTTTCTTGGCATGATCATATTGAACAACTTAGTAACCGTATTAGGAAACTCATTTGGATATTTAAATATATGGGACACATAGCTCCAGTCTTCTTATTAGCTCAATCCATTATTTGTTATTGCATCCCAGTTTGGGGTGGTGCAACCAAAATAAAATTTTTACAAGTAGAAAGAGCACAACGTACGCTTTTAAGAACCATGTTTTTTAAACCCTTTCGTTATCCAACTAAAGATCTTTATTTGACGAGTGATTTATTAACAGTGAGTGAGAAACTATACATATTAAATGCAGTTACAAAAATTTACAAATCTATTAATATTAACCCTGATCTATTAATTACAAGAAGGAGAGGTACTATTGCTATTAAAAACAATGCAAAAACAGCTTTCGCAAAACGCCAATACTTAGCACAGACGTCCCACTTATATAACACAATAAACAGAAAACTAGAAATATATGAAAACACCCGTAAATTATGTAAACAAAAATTAAAAACCTGGCTGAAAAAGCTTGAGTATGAAGAAACAGAAAAACTTTTTCTGCGTGTTTGTAAAACTTAAATAAGTATTATTTTTTCACCCTTCACACACACACACACACACACACACACACACACACACACACATGTTTTGATTTAATTAAAACTAACATTGTTATTACATTATTATACATGTTGCTTGTAAAACTATTTTTTAGAATAGGAAAAATAAAATCTTCAGGAATAATGTTAGTTAGATAAAGGAAGAGTGAAATCTTCTAACATAAGAAGTGAATTACTTAAAAGAAGATCTCCACACCATGCTAATTATGTTAATGTTTTTTACTGAAATAAATATTTTTTATTTTATTTTTATATTTTATATAAAACTATTAACAAAAAATTCTACACAGAACTACAATTTAGTAGAAGTTGTTCTACCTAAGACCCGAACAAGGTACGGCCAAACCACAGTTACATGCGAAGGTGCGCGCCTATTTAACCAACTACCCTCTAACATAAAAAATATTGACTCGCTCAATATATTCCAAAAACGGCTAATAAATTACATTTTGAATAATAATTTGTTTTTTTTTGTGATGATGTTATGGTATCGTCGGATGTCTATCGATTTATCTATGTGTTTGTACCCATGCAATGTACGACAATCAATTTGGTTACTTCTGTTCACCCGTATTCTCATGTAAGTGATATTAATGTATGTCTTTATGAGAATAAATGTCTTTAAACCTAAACCTGAAGCCAGTGATCTTAGCCTATGGTCGAACTTGTACAAACCATAAGGAAAACTAACTCATGAAATTCTGAATTTTCTCTTGGTCTTCGTTGCACTCCTTGACAAAGTTTCGCACTTTATCGATGTCAACAGGACAAGGATATATAACCTCTTCGACTACATCCCTTTCCAAATTTGTGTAAGTGGTTGAAATATGTACGAATGTCTGAAAAAACACATTTTTCATATTTTATTACTTAACTAAGAGAAATTGTGTTGCAACCAAGTGTTGCAGCAGTTACACCGTTTGAAGCAACAAATATGAACGTAAAGGAACATAAGCTTGAGCAAATCCTACATCGCGATGTGAAAACATTTTGAATACTTCTCAGTTGGATGTCGGCTGAAAAGATATTTCCTTTTCCACATCCATGCCCCATCATTACTTCCCAAGTCCCCGCAAGTTCTATTAATATAATGAAAGCTATTTTTTTTACAAATAGTAACAGTATTCTCATGATGGCAAGAGACAAAGGAGTCTCCTAAAGAGACCGTCGCTTATGCAAAATAATTTTGCTGGAGCGGCCCTACCCTTACGTCCGGGATCTCAGCTATGTATACAAGTCTGCTGCCCACAACAAGTATTAATTTGGCCCCCAATATTGATTTAAGCCGACTCCATATTCGTATTTTATTAATAAGAGGTTAATAATTCGTCTTTTTAGGACCTGTTAGCCTTCTCATTGAGATGTCCTCGAAAATTAATATCTCTTAGAATGTTCTAATGCCTCCCTCGATGCAGCCTGAATTGAGAGAGGAATGGGTACATTCGGCTTTTTGTGTGTTGGGAATTTAGGAAGAGAAAGTTAGGTAAACGCTCTTAAATCAAGAAGATACGAGAACGGACAACTTTTTAGCGAAAAACGCGCAAACTTGTGTCTTTTTGGGTTAAATTAAATTGCAAAGACAGAAGATAAAGATAAAGATTGACTTCAGGTAGACCGTATGAGATGGTCCTGGCTTTCGATGACGATGTTTCGCGGTATTAAAATTAGATCTTTCAAAGACCTAATCTACGTTTACTTTTTTCCGTTCTGAACAGATTAAATTTCAGAACATCTTTGAACACAACTTTTATTGAACACTGTCTAAAATTTAATTCTCAACCAAAGCACGTAAAGCTCGTACAGCATGTCATTGGTTGCTTATTACATAGACAGTTTTTAAAAATGTGTCTATATATTTTGATAGCACGGATACACTTTTGCATTTGTAAGATCGCTAAGATAATATAAATTTCGAAAGTTTTTTAAAGTGTTACCTCCAACCTAGTCATCCGTTTTCCTAAATCAATTATTCTCTTAGTTCCTTCATAGTTTGTGTCCCAAATATGTTGAAATGTATCTGTGAACTTAACTGTGGCTCCAGAGTGAAGGACTATTGACACCTGGAATTAGGGAAAATATTTTATTTGGTTAGTCATGTGCCATAATGCTACTATGAAACGTACGAATTCCTAAAAGATATCAGTACAGAAATATGAAGACCATGTCACATATTTTAGTGAAGCCAAATCATTATTAATCGACTTTTATTTATTTTTAGAACATGTGTGTTATGAATTATTTAATTATAACAACTAAATGTCATTTATGAATTACAAACTAATAATATTTTTATTTGGTTAGGTATGTTTATTCCGTCTTTCTGGAAAAGGTCGAAGTTTCGTTGGTCCAATTTCTACGCGGGTTTCTTTCTTAAAATTAATTTACGCCGATCATCAATAGAAGACTATCCAAATAGCACTACAATAGAAAACTCTGTGAACTTCTACAGCTAAACGAGTTCTAGAGTTAAACAAATTAACCATCTGAATATAATTTTTATAACAAATATTTTAATATAAAATTTACTTTTTCATACACTTTTTTTTAATTGTGGTCCTCTTTCCTGGTTACCAGGAGTCTCATGCAATTGAGTCTACCCCAGAGATTCCCAAACTTATTTCATGTAACACCCACTTTGAAAATCAGTAATTTTGTAGCGCCCCCTCCTCGTTTTTTTCGTCAAAAACCTCAATAATAACATATAAATGTCTCGCCTGGACTTCAATAAAACCATTTTTTCATATTTGTTTTGTTTTGTTTCCCGCCCCTCTCTAGGCTTCCAGCGCCCACAAGGGGGCGATAGCGCCCACTATGGGAAAGGCTGGTTTACCCGGAGAGCAAGGCACATTCAATTTATGTAGCATAGTAAAAACTTGCTACTATGGAAAAGAGTGATATTCTTAATCAGATATGGCAATGATTTGACAAACAAAATTAAGGTGGATAATCACACCACTTAATGCTTTGAGTTAACACAGAAACTGAAGTTGGAGTGGACTGGCCAATGGTCATGTAGTGAGCCTTACAAATCGAAGATGGACCTTTGAATAGGGCTACTAGGCAAAAGGTAGAAACGGAGATCGTTAACACGTTGGGATGATAATTTCAAAAAAAGAACGCAAATAATAGCCGGCCCTCAGTGGAACCCAGTAGCGCAAGACTTGTGGTCAGCTTTGGAGGAGGCCTTAACCCAGATGAAATTCGTGCAGATTAAATTTATCGCTTATTATAAAACAGCAGTTTTCTTAGTAACTATAATTAATACTAATCACTTAATTAAAGAATTATTGGTCTGAATAAAAATTGTAATAAATATAAATAAATAATTTAATAAAACATTTACATTTTTAAAATCGACTACGTTGTCATGATATTTTTGTAACAATTTTTGAATATTATTTTGTTAAAAACATAATTCTTAAAACAATCTTTAACATTACACAATTACATTACATAAATGTTCAATTTTCTAACCTTATCCTCCAGTTGTCTCTGGTCATCAGGATTCATTCCCAGCTGTGATTCCATCAGATCCCCTTGGATTCCAATGACCTTGCTCAAAACTTCCGGCTTGGTTGATTTAATCCTATCGAAGAGCTGGAAATCATGGATATATACTGAAAAAGTGTGTGAGTATCTTCACGCCGGTTTCTGTGCAAAGCAGAGCAGAGATGTAATCAGGACACTTATTACGACAATGTGATAGGTGGCAAACTTATCACCAACCTGGGACATCTGCAGTCGAAAGTCAGTGCAGAATTTAAAACAGAAAGAGTATGCGCCGCACTCGTCCTGGAATCGTTTCTATAAATCTTCACGCCCACATCCCTGAAGAGACAGGCAGAGGCACAACCAGGGCACCCACGACTAGCCGAAGACATTAAGTCCCACAATGTGATAGGTGGCAAGCCTATCGCCAACCGGGCACATTTCCAATCCCGAGCAACTTTTTTTTTTAATTAGAAAATTGGAAAAACTAAATTTTCATCTTGTTGCCCGACCCGGGATTCGAACCCGGGACCTCATGCAGTCAAGTCCAACAACTGAACCGCTAGACCTCAGAGGCTATAAATGGTTATTATATGTGCCGCAAGAAGTATATTAATATTTACCAGTACCAAACAGATCATGCTATAAGCGACAGTCTCATATTGCGTGTGCTTTTGGAACAAAGTATCCAGGAAAAATACCTGTCTGAGGTGTCACATGTGGGACACACGATTGAAACGAAATTCCTTTCGTTTCGAAATAAGTATTATTGGAGGTATTATTTAATAAATTAACAATATTTAGGAGTTAGATGATAAAGGAAGTAAGTGAAGAAATGCTAATAAAGTTGTAATATTTTTTTTAAAGTTATGAATATAAACATTTTGTTTTATTTTTAAGTATTCTGTAAAATCAACTTAATTATAAAACTAAGCAGTAAATTCAATCTTATTAACAATTGATTTATGGTAATTAAAATAAGACACATATGTTTGTATTTCAATGTTATGTAAGTTTCTTGAAAAAAATGCATCGATGGTAAATTTTTGTTACACCTGGTACGCGTTGATAATAAACTTAAATTTTAATTGTAATATAAAGTAACACGACAAAACAATGTTCGTGGACACAGCAGACGCGCGCGTCGAGGAGAGAGAGCGAGAGAGAAAAATCCAAAATCATTCGATAAAAACATTTTCATATAATAAGACAAGCGATTCTTCTGATAGTAAGAGGCAATTGGAAAGTCACCTTAGGATACCATAGACTAGACCAGAGGTTCCCAAACTTATTTCATGTAACGCCCACTTTGAAAATCAGTTGTTTTGTAGCGCCCCCCCCCCCTCGATTTTTTCTTGTCAATAACCTCAATAACATATTTGTTGCGCCTAGTTTAAAAAAAACATTTTTTTCAAGATTTATACCGCCCCCCTCTAGGCTTCCAGCGCCCACAAGGGGGCGTTATCGCCCACTTTGGGAAAGGCTGGATTAAGCGTTGCTATCTAATGGCTGAGATCTGAGACTCGCTGTACCCGGCCAAAATCAACCAAGCAGCTCAGTTGAAATGTATTATTATTGAAGTTAGGTACTATATTACATTGTTGTTCGTCCACGTTCACCAGTTTATCTGCCTTCCGATCAGGCAGCTCTTAAGAGGCAGCAAAGGTAACATGGGTCGTTACCAACAAGACTACTAGTTGTAGAATGCTTTTCAGCATTCCTGTAGCTATAATGACAGCATAATGTTTCGGTTGGGTGCGTGTGGTAGCCGATAAACTTGCACTATTAGTCTAATAATAATAAATAAAAAATGTAAGCCAATAATCATTGAGTATAATTGCTAAAATTCCACTTATAGAAATTGTTAAGTGCTATTAAAATAAATAACATCGTCAAGTAAAATAAAATTCTGTAAAAACACATACCGGCACATTAAACATTTGTTTTAACCTCTGCTCGATACCTAAACCGCTTTTCTTCCGTACCATTAGGTAAATATTTTCAATACCGGTGCAGTTATACAGAAGAGACTCCACCAGGACCTTAAAACAGAGATTGTGATTTTCGAGTGCGAATCTCGCTTTGCATTATCAATTCAATTCTATGCTTATCCCAAAGTTACTTAATGCGAGCGAGAGTTGCGTGTGTCAAAAAAAGGATGCAGGTAGGATAAATGCGGTCGAAATGAAATCGCTACGAAAAATCTGTGGTGTTATGCTAGCTAGCATTCGCAACAGTGAGATACGAGAAAAAGTAGGATTGAAAGAAAATACTTAGTGTAAAAAGGGCAGGATCCTTTGGTTCGGTAATCCGAAAGGAGTGGCAGATGAAAGATTGACAAATCAGATAAAAAAATACGAATGTGGATGGATGTAGGTGACCGGGAAGACCTACGTTAGTTGTGCCACGGTCAAATCGTTCGAGTTTTATCCGAGGGTCAAGTGTCTCCGAACCCGGCGTGTTTGTATGAAGACAATAATCCAAATGGAAAAAGCGAACCCTTGTTTATGGGTATTTAAGCAACAGGATCACTGCAGGTAAAGTGCCATGATGCAGCTTGCTTGAGTAGGGACTACCTTACCTATTGCTGACACCATAATGACCGACGTCATCAAGAGAGCAGTGTGAGCATAAAAGCAGTTTTTCTTATTTGTTAAATGTCGTGGTACATAAGTATTGTTATTGATTGAAATTAGTAAAGTTTTGGGGGCATTTCCTATGATTTCACTCAGCTAAAGTGCATAAGTGAAATCTTCACCAAGAAAATAGAGTATTCTGTTTTCTTGATCGGCCAAATGCCCCTTTATGGAGGTGCGGATGTTTTTTTTTACTTTGACGACTTATGGTTTATTTTGATTCATTTAAGTCAGATTTCATTAAATCGCGTAATAACTTCTTTAAAAACTAGGAATAACTTACTTTTCCCAAAAATCCTGTGCCTCCAGTAACAAAAATTGATTTTCCAGCATATGCGTCAGCTACCTTCTGGTACGTGTTGCCATTGTGGATATTTCTAAAAAAAAAAAAAGTTGAGAGGTGTCAAGGGACACCCGGATGTAACGAAGTTCTCTCTCCCCCCTCTCTCTCTCAATCTCTAGTAATCTCTATCTCTCTTATAGAGAGAGACAGACAGAGAAACATGAAATCAAAAAAAGAAGATAAAAGCACAAAAAAATGAAACTGATAATAAAAAAAATAGAAAATGAAAAATAAAAAAAAATAAAAAAAATTGTCCGACCCGGGATTCGAACCCGGGACCTCATGCAGTCATGTCCAACTACTGAACCACTAGACCACAGAGCAAAAAGTGTCTTGACAACATTTTCGTAAGAATTTTTTCCGTCTAGCCCCCATTAACAACACGCAATAAGGAACTTCGTTCCACAACATTTTTGCCATTCTTAGATTTTTGAACATCAGCTAAATCCACTGGACTGATCGTGAATTGCACTATACACCTACATTTGCCGAGGGTGGGAAAGAGGAAAAGGCAAAATGAACTTAGAGCTATTTCATTAATATGGAGGTACCTAGAATAGAATAACTCTTTATTGTGTACCAAAATAAATACACTAAAAATAAAACTTAAAGAGTAAGTGGTACACATAGGCGGCCTTAACGCCGAATAAGTGATCTCTTCCAGGCAACCCTATTTTTTTTTTCCCCCCGAGAGTCCGAGCCTTGTCGTGGCGGGGAGGCTTAGTAACTGGGGTCGAGCTGGGGCCCCGGTGAAACCAATACGAACCAGGGAGGGCGCTCCTCAGTACCCCTCTCTGTCCAAGAGGGGACACGAGGAGTACACAGGGAGGTAGGCCACGACGAGGCACCCCACCACTGGCTTACACGAATTATGTCTTTGCTTTAACGACCCATTAAGAAGAGTAATAGCGGTGCAGCGGTGGTGGGGCGCGTCATCATGGATGGCATTGGCTATACCAAGGGCAGTTAAACAACGAATGACTCATATCACAGACATTTGTTAAATATTTAATCTGAAGCTATTTTTATTATTACCGCCCGCGGTAAGTACACAATTTTATGTCTCCACCTGGACAGGGAGTAGGATTTTCTGCGCGCGGAGTCACGCGGCCGCTATAGTCTAACAACTCACGGAGCGTTTATTACCCACGTCCGCGGCGGGCGGTTGCGGGCGAGCGGCTTCTGTAGAATTTAGATTTATATACCAAAAGTAAGATCACATTTCACGACGCGTTTACATTCGCATCGCGCGGGGTTGCTTGCGGTTCCCGCAGTACCGGTCGCCCGCCGGTAGAATTGTACAAGTTTGCGGGCGATGATTTCAACCGTGACAGCTTTGTGGCCGTACAAATTACCGATTTCGTGAGTTTTAAAATAAAACCGCTCCGTCAGTTTTTAGTCTTACGAGTATCTTTGTTCATTTGTTCAGGTATAAAGCAAAATACTTCAAAACTCACATAATACCACTTAGTTATATATTATAAACACCTAACTACACGTATACATGTATATAGGTTTACTCAGGCATTTTGCTCACCTTAAATTATATCTACCACAAGGTATAATTTGTATGCCAAGGTTTTTTTAAAGGAAGTAAAGGAACCCTAAATTTGTTAAATGGCTACAAGTAATTACCTTATTCAAGTCATCAATAAGACCAAAGGTTATAAAGTTAAGTGCGGGAGTGACTTATAAGATACTCTTACTCTTTAGCTTATCTTAAAAAATCCTGATCCTAACAATCTTATAATGGCCACCTTTTTTTAATTTTTGCAAATGATTAATGTGGGTACAAATTTACTAATTACATTAAAAAGTTGACCCGAGAAAATGATATCATTTATTTTATAAACTATTCAAAGAAATGTACTTCGCAAGTTGTTTTAGTTTATAAAAATATAATAACTTGTATCTACTAAATGTATGAAACTACGAAAATTTATAAATATAAATAAAAGTATGAATAATTCTTCGTTTTTTTTATAACAGCAGCGCTTTTGATTCAATCTCCTTTCAACCGATTTGTGATAAATACTCTGATAACGAAATTCCAGAGAGAAGTAGTCGCAAGGGCCCTGTGAGTCTAATTGCTCCTAAAAGAGCACCTGTAAGAGCGCTCTAAGTCTAATTTCCCTTAAACAAAAACCATTATAAGACCGTTGTAAGTTATTTTGGTATTGAAACTTAAGTTAAGTTACTCCTAACAAGAGCGTTGTAAGATAACTATAAGTAAGAATTATAATAATATGCGCCTAAATCGACACTTACAGCAGTTTGTAAGTATGTTCTAGGAGTAAAAATTTTTACTCTTAGGACATCTGTACGATTAAATTTTGCTAGTTGGGCGGCCCTCCCTTGAATCTTGCCTTCAATGTCAACCTAGGCCTCCCGGGTACCTACAACCATCAACATCTGCATTGTATGTAATTATGTCATTCTTTCAAGTTCTTCGCAAGCTGACAATACATCATTAACACATTTCGTGTTTATAGGCAACATTGTTAGCATCAGGAAATCTGTCGCAGTTTTTTTGCTTTTCTATGATTACTATAAAAAACTGTAACAATTATCACGATGATTATAATAATGCATAAATCTTAATATGAATCGTATTTTACATCATAACACAATTGTTTATCTTTAGCTAGAACAAGTTCCTTTGAACATCAAGGAATTTGTAACGATTTATTATACAGTTATGGTCAACTAATTAGGGGCATGCAAGATAGTGAATAACAATAACCGGTTATGTACATACAAGTATAAAACCCTATTGATTTCTCAGTAACTATTATTTGCATAATTTGGTCCGATTATTATGCTTTAAGTGGCTCTAAATAAAAGAGTAAATAAATAAAAAAAGTATTTAATATCAAAGGTAGAACATGTACTCGATTTTAAGGTATAATTCTGTAGCTGGACATTTAATTAAGGACAGTAAACTATAATGAAAAATAGAGTTAAACAACACTAATAATTAATCTGCAGTATTATAATATCTTAAACAGCTCAATTTTATTGCGTGTAAAATCAGTACCCAGTAGCAAAACCTTTGTTAATAATTACCGCTTGACACCGATGTGGCATAGACATTATCAGTTTCTGGCATGTTTCGACAGGAATGTTTGCCCATGCCTCACAAGAAGCTTCAATGAGTTCATCTAAAGTTGTGGTACGACAAGTGGCTACTTTTTTCTTGATTTCGTGCCAAAGGTGCTCGATTGGGTTAAGGTCCGGGCTATTTGCTGGCCAATCTAGCACCGATACTGACTGACTGGTAAGAAACGACTTGACTGAACGAGCGGTATGTTTCGGGTCGTTATCATGCTGAAACGTCCATAGAACATAGGGAGATGCTCCTCAGCATAGGAAAGCATCGTTTCCTCTTATATTGCCTTGTATTGATGTTGGTCTAAGTTACCCTGAACTTTCCTCACAGGTCCCACTCCACGTCCAGAAAATGAACCCCACATTTTAATGTTTCCATCGCCATGTTTCACCTGCTTTTTGTGAATCTTGGATTCATTTTCGCTTTTACTGGACGCCGTACGTATTGCCTTCCATCTGAAGAAATCAAATTAACCTTGGTCTCATCAGAGAATAATACATGTTGCCATTGGGCGTAGGTCCAGTGTCCATATTTACGTGCAAACGCCAAACGACCATTTTTATGTTCTTTCTTCAACAACGGTACTTTGCGAGCCACTCTTCCGAACAACCCTGCTTCTACCAGACGTCGTCGAACGGTCCTCGCTGAGACACCAGCTCTTTTGTCTGTCCCAAACGAAGTGTTTAATTAAAATAGAGCCTAGAAACGGATCTTTCTTAGCTAACCTGGTTATCATTTTATCTTCTTGCGGAGTTGTTTTTCTCGATCTTTTTGTTCTGGGCACATTTAAATCTGTGTTATTGCGTCTGACATGTTGCACTGCATTGTATACCATAGTTTTTGAACAATTTAAATGTTCTGCTATACTTCAATAAACAAGACAATAAACTTCATGATAATTTTTCGTAGTGTTGGATCACAACTTTTATTTTTACCCATTTTTCTTCAAAATATTTTTCAAAACTTAAAATAAATATCGGGATTGCCGCCAAAACTACCACGAAATAATAAGAGAAGAAGTAAAAAAGTATTGAGATTCAAATTTTGAAAATAGAACGCAATATCCCAGTGTCCCTAATTAAATGACCAGCCAGCATTATTTGAACAAATAGCACTACGAAAATCTATCAGCTATACTGTAAAGAGGTTTAATGTTTAAGAAGTTGTTATTGTTTGTATAATCGAGCACATAAATGACTAATTATACTTACATGTAAGAGATATGGAATATGGTTTAGACTCGTTGGAAATTAAAAAATAAATTCACAATTCGGTTTAACCAAAGAGTGTCCCTAATTAGTTGACCACGACTGTATATTTCGACTTAACGTGCAACTTTACCAGTTTAAAGATATAAGTGCATATTTTAATAAAAGATGTCGCCACTGCTTGCTTATGTAACGTAACTTAGATGTTATTCGATCACCACAGCTATAACATTAGTCCTCACCACTATCATGTTCCACTCTAAAATATGAACAAAAACTCTGAATATCCAAGCTTCAAATTCACAACAGGCGTGCGATGTGTATCTACTATCTATACTTATCTATAGCTGTAATTATAATAAATATTTGCAAGAATGTATCCTGTACATTGAAGATAGTTTTTTTTATGATATTAAGATGATGGTAAGAAATTCACGTCGCCTAGAGACACCAAAGGTGGTAATGGTGCGTTGCCAACCTGAGGCTGGAATGTTAGGCCTCGAGCAAAAGTAAGTTTAACGGCTACCTTACCCTCCGAACTGGAACACGTCATGATGTCATGGCGGCAGGAATAGGTAAGGCGGTGGTACCAATCCGGGTGAATTGCTGCGAAACTCTACCATCTAGTAAGATGTCACAGTGTTAGTGACGGTAAGCCTATGCTCGCCTTTTACGAGCTGCCTGGCAGGAAGGCAGATGGTCTATGCTGCAAAGGAGCCCGGACCAACACAGGGAAAAGGAAATGGAAGAAAAAAAAAAGGAATCTATTAAATATTGCCAGCACAATACAATTTTAAGATTTTTAGAATTTTTGTCTGTCCATAGCCACTATTCACGCCGAATCTACTAAGCCGATCGTAATGAAAATTAGCGGGTATGTACTTTATTTTCCGAGGAAGGATAGTTTTTCTCAGTCACTAAATGGATTCCCGAGGGAGAGGTGTAAAAATTAAAATGTAAATTGGACAATTCATTAATGTGTTGTCCGATTTAATTCATTCGTTTTTTTTTTTTAATTTATAGTTTATGGCGATAGGCTTGCCACCTATCACATTGTGGGACTTAGTATCTTCGGCTAGTCGTGGGTGCCCTGGTTGTGCCTCTGCCTACCTCTGTGGGGATATGGGCGTGAAGATACTCTCTCTATAATTTATAGTAATCTATAGCTATGCACTTGACAGATTGTCCCGTATTTTCCCTTTTTGTATTTTGAAAAACTTATAAAATACTACCTAGATTTATTAATATTGATACTTGCATCTTATTCAGATTTGAAAGCAGTTTATTTCGAAGTTTAGTCTTTAACAATTATGTTTTTAGTCTCTACCAAATCATGATATTAATACTAATCATTGATCAGCATCAGATCAGATTCTATGCATGTACCTCGTTGCATGTGTAAGGTACTTGATAACGACTTTTTGTCTTCCAGAGTCAGCAATTCAGAGCAACAGCAAGTCAACAATTGCTGAAGAAGTTTTTGAAGACGAATAATTAACGAAAATTAGGTATATACGATTACGGATGGCGCGATTGATA
>NJDC01000776.1:81916-107461 GCA_002245475.1 Calephelis virginiensis | reverse complement strand
CGATTTACTCAAGACCCTGACCTGACATGACTTTGTACATAGTGACTAATGACTGTTTAAGAATTAACAAACTTGACATTGGCAAAGTCGTGAAAAACGATCGAAAGCCATATCTATAAAAGAAGAAGAAGAAGTAGGTAATTTCGACTGCATGCCGTCAGAGTCAAAACAATGGTTGTTTTTTTCTACTTTGCTTTGCTCAAATCAATTTTAATGAATTTCATCTGACTTAATTAATATTGAGAGTGAACTGTGAGACCTTTTGATAAAATGTGCTTTTTTAAACTTCATCTGTCCGTTTTTGGTACCAACTGGCGAGCAATCTCTAAATTAGATTAGTTGTGGTGGTCATACAAAAAACATTTCATAATTATTATTACTGGTCGCTCATTGGTCGAAATTCAAGACCATAATAAATTTTAACATCTTGTTGATAAGAACGCCATATTCATTTCTCAAGACCAACCACGTTGTTTCCGAACTTTATAGTGCGCCTTCTGTGATCTTTTATCGTTATCATCAATGTATCTGTTTGTGTGTGTTAAATGCATGGTAGTGTAGGTAATGCATTTTTATTTTAGCACTTGCCCTGTGCTTGAGATAATTTTTCTATAAATTTTAAAGAAAGAAAAAATTTCGCCCCAGACAGGATTTGAACCTGTAACCTTTCGTCTCAAGCCGTCTGCGTAGCTCAATTGGTTAGAGCATTCGTCGGCTTGAGACGAAAGGTTACAGGTTCAAATCCTGTCTGGGGCGAAATTTTTTTCTTTCCTTAAAATTTATAGTGTAGGTAATGTTTTATTTATTGATTTAATGTACTTTATAAGCATTATTATTGAAAAATATTAGCGTTCTGCACTTCTCCCACACATAAGTGTGCCAAATTTTATGCGCCTGCATCGGCGCAATTCTCGTAAAAACGGGTCCAAAGTTTTTACATCACGTATTAATATATAGATTATTTTAACATCAACCATAACGTCGCGTATGAATCAAATGACATTTCAAAATAAAGTCACGATTCAAAACGAAACTGAATTCCTAGGATTGGAAAGTTTTTTTTTTTATTTTAATGCTGTAATTATTCTCATAGACAAGAACAGAACATTATACTTCTAAATTATGACAGAAAATGTAATTGGATTGGGATAACTCGGCCTTTATAAAAGCGTTAAGAAAGATGAGATAGTGAAAATCATTTCTCTATTTCAAAATTCTACACTGAAATCCAGGTCCCAAGCTATAGTTATCGTTTTAGCCCTAATTATGCTGTTATAAGTGAAACTAGTAGACTATTTTCAAAATAAGTAAGTTAGTAGTAAGTAAAACAGTATAATTAGTGTTTCTTCATTTAAAAATAAATAAAACAAATAAAAATAACTGTAATTTTATCTAGATCTTGTACAAAAGTAAATTAAAATGTAATAACATATTGAGATTTTAACATTAATTATTTGGGAAAATAAAATTTAATAGCCATAAACACAAACAAATGTAAAATTAACTTACTTTTGAAAACAAAAACCACATGATTAGAACTCGCAACTGCAAATCTGATCAAATAGACGCGAAAAGTTATTTTGTGGCTTATGAACAGTTGCTATAGGGACCTCTATAGGTCATAGTGTGGTTTTTAGTCGGTTCGAGTCTCGGGGGAGAATAGCGGGTATCCGGGGGGATTCTCCACACTATATATAAAAAAAGGGACCTCTATAGGTCATTGTAAGAGTTAATATTATGTTAGTTGAGGAAAGTTCTGTACCTACATATTTTAACCATTTGTATGCCTTTCCCATCCCATATACGTATCAGACAAAAAAATAACATCCTATATTTGGTATAGGAAATTAGATATACAACTAAGTAAATATTCATCTTCTGCCGCGGGTTTTAAAATACAGTAACATATTTTTTTAAATGCATATTAGATTGTGAATATTGGTAGATTATAAAAGGTCTTCTATATATTCCAACATGAAAGAAATCTTTTTGGTTTTCCCGTATCTAATATTTTATAATAATATTTCAATTAGTCGACTCTACGAACTTCGTTCACATGGTATTCAATACTCTCTGCCCAGCCTGCAGGGGGACTTGGCGTGAAGAATAAATTGTTGCTGTAAATTCTGGATTTCAAATAATTTTGTCACTTTATACTGAGTGTTGATATTTTGTCTGTAGTTTCTAAACTACAAAAAAATATGGGACAACCTTCAAAACATAGTCTTAACTACTTCAAAACATAAAAATAATAAACAAAATCGGACTACGCGTTAATTAATTAAGACCCAAGTTATATTTTGACGTTTACCTCTCTCGCACAAGAAACCCCTTTAGTGAGTGGGATAAAAACAATTATATAATCTTTTTCGGAAACAAAGTACCTAATGCCAAATTTCGTCATAGTCGGTTCAGTAGATTCGGCGTAAATCGCGGTAGAGACGTAAACAAAAATTCTAAAAATGTGTTGAGCTGCCAATTTTTAGTCGCCTGTCTTAAATGTCTTCAATGTACGGAGTTCACTACTTTACAGATTTATTTTATGTAGAGATAGATAGATCGATTTTGAGAAAAATTTCAATCTGATGTACTTACCTTGCGTAAATATTCTTGATAACAGCACTCTGCGCATTATAATATATGTGCTTTTTCATATTCAAATAAATATATTTTTTTGACATTGTATTAAAACGTGATTTTAATGCAGAGACAGCAAACACAATAACTACACTTTACAGCTATAACATAACTAACAATTTGATCAGACACTAATGAGCTTCAAGGCACGATCTGACGATGACGTTCTAGGGTTCGCATGTGGAAAGTACCTGATTATCGAGTACTTTTTGTAAGTGTTGAAAAAAGGGTATCAAAATTAAAGAAACTTGGTGTACATTACCTTAGTTTCATACACTACGAGTATGTGGAATTCAAAGGAAAGTATAGGCTGCTGGCCTACCCACTACATTTACGTTCTACTTTTATTCCTTTTAGTTAAAGGGTTGCCGTGGGAGCATTTCGTTTTCCGAGATTTTTTAGCTGGACAGGATATATTTACCTACACATTTACAAAATACTTATATACTGTTTTTTTTTTAACTCATAAGTTTTGTAGTTCTGAAATAAAAAAAAACACTAAGATCCCTAACCACGGATTACTTACATCCAAATAAAATTATGTAATTTGCAATTTCCCACCAAGAAATGTGTATTTATGGACTTACCAGAACCTGAAGACCCCAAATATACAAATAATAATAGCTCCACACAAAACACACACACCACTGAATTGTTTTATCAGTAACAACAATACAAATACTACTAGTTAATAATAAATACTACTAAAAACTCAACAAACGCTTCGCTTCGCAACCGAAGCATCATCAGCAGAATTCGACTGCACTCTATGAAGGTTGTATTGGTACATGCTATACATATGCATGTATACATTTTTGGGCGGAAAATTGCAAACTAAATAATTTCATTTGAATTTAAGTATGGATTTCTCCAAAGTAACACCTTATTCGCAGTCAATAGGAATAGTTAAAGTGTCATTTATACTATTCCGTATATCCAACCAACTTTCATAGTTTCCACCCTAGGAACGTAGTCTATTAAAGTCGAATTGATAACCTTCACATTATGTAAAAAAAAACCTTATGGAGCAGGTCAAAAACTACACATAAAAACGACACTGTAATTTTTCCTATGTCAACTGTCAATATCAGGTGGGACGAAGTTCGTCGGCTCGTCTAAATTAATTGAAGGTGTGTTCTAGCCTGAGACTGGTGATACGCCTCTGAAGTAAATTTACCGATTCCCCGCTAGAACACGACAGTGGCAAGCAATGGTGTAATGACGGCGGTAGGTAATATCAGTGATTTGTAAATTTAAGTCGGAAAACATGGATAAGAGTCTTCAAAGTCATCCAATACCTATCTGGTAGTCGTCTTCAGTAAACCCTCCCTCCACCTGACCACAGGGCGTCCTGCTCAACATTCCAGGCCGTTCCATTTAAGAATATAAACGCTTTCCTTCCAAGCAGTTCACAAGAGATTAACATCGGTCTTTGTCACTAACATTGCGACCATGAGTCTGTAATGAAGTTTTGTGACAAATCGCCCGGTTTTTTACCTGTACGTCAGCTATTTAGCAATAATATCATTGGTGCTCAAAAATTTTTTGGCTAACGCAGATTACGTAACATATCTCAGCCTAAGTTTCGTAACGCACCATTACCATCTAAAGCGTCTAAGAAAACTAAGTACCGTTGAAGACGTAGGTGGAGGTACAACAACAGCATCAATGATTAGTCGAAGGTTCTTAGGTTTCCCAATGTGATTGGTGGCAAACCTACCGGCACTTTCAATCCCGGGCAATGTAGTTTTTATTAGAAAATTGAAAAAACACATTGTGAGTTACGCGACCTAGGAATTAAACCCATGACATCGTGTTGTCAACACCAGCACTAGACCAACAGAGGCTACTTTTATGTATTTATGATTATTAATAATCCCGGTTGCTTGTTGGCCTCATTTAACGATACCTTGTATCACTAGAGCTAGATAGATATCTAGCTCTGTAGTATACCTTGAACTGAATAAGGTAGTAGGTATAAAACGGCATGACTTAACAAGGCCTGTAGGGTTACTCTTGAATCTCGATTTCATGGAAATTTGAAATTGGAATCGGATATGTCATTTTACTTTGAACTTCAATCAGGTATTCTAAAAAAATCAACGGTACCGATAAAATAATTAATTGTTTGTCAAAATTTTAGTAATTCGCTAGTACCTACTGTGTTTAAAGTACCTAAAATGATATATCCGATTCCAATTTCCAGTTTGACTGAAATCGAAATTCAAGAGTAGCCCTACTACTGTTCGTTCCGTCAATGTGAAAAATTTAAAATTCTAGATTTCAGCTATATGGTATGAAAGTCCAAACTTTGTGACATTGTCAAATACTTAGTTTAAACATATGAGTATCTACTAATTACTATCAAGTCGTTATAAGCGACTCGTCTCAGAATCAGAATATTGTTTATTTCACACAGATGACACAAAAGACAGTTGTGACGCGTCTTTATAATAGGTACCTACTAAAATTTACTGCTACTAATCTAAGTAATCGCCTCTGTAGTCTGGCATCCCGCGTCGGACTTGACTTCTTAAGGTCCAGGGTTCGATCCTTGGGTCGGGCAACAAAATAAATAGACAATGTGTATTTTCAATTTTCTAATACAAATACAATAATACAAATTGAATATGTGACTGGTTCAGCCTCTCACCTCTTTCTTATTAAAAACAATGGAAAAGGTGATTGATTTACATATCAGAGAGAAATACTCGGTCCTACACCTCTGCATATGAAGCAGCATGCCTACAGAAAGGGTAAGTCAACTGAATCCGCGTTAATGGAAATGGTTGACAAAGTAGGAAGAGCAATTGAAGACAAACAAATAGCTTTGTGTGCCTCTCTGGATATTGAGGTGCTTTTGATAATACCTCAACTGATGTCATACTTCACAGTATGAAAAAACGCGGTATTGACGTAACAACAATACGTTGGATCGGAGCAATGCTGACAAATAGGGTCGCCAAGGTTTCCTTACTTGATGTGACCATCGAGGCCCGCATTACTAGAGGATGTCCGCAAGGCGGAGTTCTTTTTCCACTCATGTGGTCAGTCTTAGTGGACAAACTGCTACAAGAACTCAATGATGCTCGCTTCGAAACACAAGGCTATGCAGACGATTTGATGATCTCTGTAATAGGATGTTGTCAAGCCACCGTCTCAGACTTACTGCAATCAGCCTTACGTATACAAACATAGTGGAACGGTTGTGCAGAGAAGTAGAACTCTCTGTCAACTCCAACAAAACTATTATAGTTCCATTTACTAAGAGGCGCGCAGTGGATAAACTGAAAGAGCCCTCTTTCTTTGGAAGGACTATACATTTTTCTAAAGAAGTTCTGTTGGGTTTTCACGCAACTGTATATCAGGCTGAGATATATGCTATCTTGGTGTGTGCTCAAGAAAACCTAAGCCGCTCCTACTCTCATAAGCATATCATCATACTGTCAGATAGTCAGGCAGCTTTGAAAGCACTGCAATCCGTCGAGATTAAATCCAAGCTCACTTTTGAATGTGCTCAAGTCTTAAACAAGCTTGGAGAAAACAACAAAGTAATTCTTGGATGGGTTCCTGGACACACAGGTGTTAAGGGAAATGAAGCTGCAGACGAACTGGCTAGAAGGGGCTCAGACGCTCTCCCCACAGGACCTGAACCGGTATGTGGGATTGCCAGAAGCATTTCTAGATGTTTGCTCAAAATTTGGACCCGGCAAGAAAGCGTGTCCAACTGGCTGAAAAATGTAGGCCAACAGCACGCTAAAACACTTGTCACGGGGTTTTGCACCAAATTTACATCGATTGCAATGAACATGCAACGAAAAGAGCTCAGGGTCTTAGTCCGAGCGTTAACAGCACTGAAAAAAATGTCCAAAATTCCACCAAAATTAACTAATTTCACTCATTATAAACACGAAATTCAATAATCGACCATCTTTTGTCTCGATACAAAGTGTTATTTCACAAATCAGAAGGCAGTATGTTAGTTTCTCATATAGTATATATTACTCTTTGGTTTTTTCCAATTTGATGTTGTGAAGTCTTGCGTTGATTAATTTTCATAGCTTATTCTTATATGAAAAAGAAATATCTAAGGCAGAAATATCTATGAATGTTAGAACAGGCATCAATTCACAAGTATTTGATGCTACAAAGAAGAGGTTAGTATTTTGTCTAGTGTTAAAAAGTTAGGTTGTATAATTATAATGGTATAATTAATCCATTCGAAGAAGCTGTGAAACTCTATAGATTTATTTAACCAAGAATCAAATAAATCCCTAGAAATTAAATGACGTCATGACAATGAAATAACAAAAAATATAAAAGTTCAATTAAACCAAGGTACTTATTTATTTTACTGTAATTGCATCACCCACCTGGGCGTTGTAACAGAACACATTTTTAAACTGACTATAAAATTATCTATTTTTAGCCGGTGTAACATTATGAATAAAATTTTAAAAGAGACAAATGTCTGCTTATAAACGTAGAAATAAAAGCGATAATAAAATTTAACTATATGTAAAAAAGTATAGCGGAATGAAAAAACATATTTTTTTTAATTTAAAATGTTATTATGCAAAGTAGAACCAACCCATATTTTTGGTAAAATTGAGTTACGTAAGTAGGTAGACTACAAATGGTATTTGGTATCTCCTAGAAATAAATCCTGGCCATTATACCAAGTCACAAAGCAAAAAAAGGAGGCGCCTAAGATACCAACCAGAGTTTCAGTAACTTTTTATGAGCAAAACAGACTTTAGTGGCATGGTACTAGTAAAATTTTAGCATTATTACTACGCAAAACAGAACAAACACACATGGTTCTCACAAAAAAATAAAAATACTATTTGTTTGTTCTATAAAGAGATCAATGTGGCTCGGTTCTATTTTGATTTAAAAAATGCTAAGTTTTAGAAGTACCATGCCACATAATTTCATTTTTGGTATTAAATAAAGTACCAGAAAAAAATAGCCAAAATACTTAGCCCCATTAAGAAGATTATATTTTATTACATCAAAAAAAATAGTAGATAAATACTACGTAATAAGAGGCAGGACTTCCATAGATACATAGCAAACCCGAATTTGTATAAAGTTTACTTGAAAAAGTATAACCCGTATAATTTGAAAGTAAGTCTAAATGCATTCAGATATAAGGCAACTAGTGTCATATGATTTAGGCGAATAAAAAACATAGCAAACTTATTTTTTTATATGAAAGTTGCGCCAAACTGTTACATCTGATTGAAGAAGAAAAGACGATTTTATTTAAAACTTAATTGAAAAGTCGCAATTATGTAGATAACTTCCTAATACTTTGTCGACTCATTAAGTTCAGTAATAAAAAAGGCGCATATTTGTGCCTATTTCTACGAAGAAGATAAAAAGATGCAAATAGATTATTTGCGTTGTACCTAATAAGCTATTTGGAAACCGCTTTGACATTAAGAAAAAAGACCGCATCTAACCATCTGTGCACTATTTATATATATTTAGGTAGTTTTTTATTCTTAAGGAAAAGGCGGTAATACCTATATGCATCCATTTCTGTTAAATGCATATTCTGGATAGATAGACGAAATACTTAGAAGAAAAGTACCTACAACTAGGTAATAGTGTTTGAAATGTAAAAGACGCATGTAGTCATTTAGGTACGTCTATTCACTTACTGTTTTTATTGTTACTTTTATTACATTAATGTAATAAATTCATAATATTATTAAACGAAGTAAAAGCCTATTTAGTAGGCATAATTTTCAAGTTTTAAATCCGTAGATATTTTTATTGTTTACAAGACAACAAGCAATTTCCTGTTTTGTTTATTAAAATATTAATTTCTCCGTTTTGACTTTTCAGTGGATACGTCCATGGGCGCCGGCAACAGGGTGCAAGGAGGTTCAACTGCACCCCCCTGTCCGGAAAGAAAGTAAATAGAAAAAATTACCTGACTGAACTTGCGGAAGAGTACCTAATGCGCCTGACCTGACTCTGAAAATAATCCCGGCGACGCACATGGATACGTATTTTTAACTATCAGGGGCAGTTTTGCTCTCTAAGTTTTGATGATCAATCACTAACTTAGATTAATCACGATGCTCATACAAAAACTTTTCATAATTAGGTATTATTGTTACACATTTCGTGGTATAGGTGCGTCTCAGGTAAGTTTTTTTGATGGATTTTTTATACATGTTGCTTATGCCTATGTTGGCTGAAAACCATGTGCACGCCCCTGCATGATGGTAAGAGACAACAATGGCCTGTGGACATGATAGATGCTATAGGTGAATCGCTAATCTTGAGGTAGGACATTAGAATTAGAAAATCAATAAATTTATTTCACATACCATACAAAAAGCACTTATTTTAGGCCTATTGTGCAAGTAATGTCGGTAGACTATCGTATCCCCCGAAACGAAATCGCCTTAGGTATAGGAGTTAGGTTAGGTTAGGTTAGGCGCCTACCTAAGGCGATGGATGCCCAATGCTGCACAGCAATCCACCAGCAGTGATAATTAAATTAAATAATAAGCTTTTCGGTATCATTCCCTACCTAGGTACCTGTCCCAATCTATTATCCCGAATGTCGAATCTCTCTGTAAGTAGGACAAATCCGACATTCAGAATAGGTAGGTAACAGATTGGGACATGCGCACCACAAGCGGGCGTGCATGGCGTACACTGCACAAGGGCGCTATGTCTTAGGGGTGCGGCTAATTGAGCGTCTCATCTAGTAATATTCCAAGTCATTGTCATAATAAATAGTCACCCTACCATCAGCTTCCGAAATGTCATTGCGTGAGTAAAACCCGAACGGCTTGCTGCTCAATCTCAGCGTTAACAGTCTATAAGCATCCGTTAAGACTAAATTGTAATGCGTCGACGTCAGGATGGAACCGCCCTCTCCTCGCTCAGTGGCGCCCCAAACTCGATACACCATGATTATTGAATCACTACATAGTAACAAAGTCTCTTCCTCTGTCCCTTTGTGTGCTTAAATATTTAAAACTAGGCAACAGATTTTTATGCGGTTTTTTAATAGATAAATTGGTTGAAGATGAAGGTTATATGTAGGTATATTCCATAACCGTGCAAAGCCGTACAGGCCGCTTGTAGGTAAATAAAGTAAATAATTTGCAATTATAATTCCGTTGTTGGTACGGGTCCTATGTGTAGAATAAACCATCTGCCGTTCTATCGGCTATTATTATCGGTCTATCGGCTACCCTACCCTCTGGACCGGAACATGATAATGTCATTATGGCGGCAGAAATAGGTAAGGTGGTGGATTCCTACCTGGGAAACTTGCTGGACAGCACTCTACCACGAGTGGTCTTGTTGGTAATGACCCTTTTTGCCTTGCTCGCCTCTTCCGAGCTGAGAGAGAGGAGCCGTGTACTTGACTGACCTATATTTTAACCAGTTTTCGTCTCTTACGAGATGCCTGGCAGAGACGCAATTGGTCAATTCTACTCAGCGGACCCGGACCAACAGAAAAATATTTTCTGAATGGGGTCTAGGAGTTACTACTTTTTGTTAGTGGCGTTATAATCAAATGTGTCATCCAGCTGTATACTTCCGTACCGCTTTATCGAATTTGTACCAAAGATATCCTTCAAATATGTAGCTAGAACTGTTGACTCATTTTGCATTAATAACCAAAGAGAAGAGGGAAATCAAACTATCTCATAGAAGAGAAAGCAATTTTTTGCGAAGGAGCAGAGAATTATCTGCTGAACGTGATACACAACAATTTTCTAATGGCGCCGAATTATTAACACTATCTCAGCACCTACAAATTCTTCAAAAGGACCCCGAGCGAAGCCGGACTGTCACAAGTGTTACTTAAAACAGCATATTTCGTATTAGCTAGCTTACCTTCGAGATCAACATTGTTCTGGTCTCACGTCAAGACTGTCCAAGTTTATCATTATACCAAAGTGACGACTCATTAGCAATGACGCGAAAGAGAAAAAGCACATTCTTGGTCTCTTTTTGCCTCCAGCTCAACTTTAAATGTCCATGGCAAAATACCGCTGGGTAATGTCACCGCCTCGTTGGTCGAGGCTCTTCCCGTGCTCGCCTAATTCCACCGACATACCGCGAGACTCAAATTCAATTCCCGTCGGGGGCAAGTGTGATGAATATTTAGATGTCTGTATTTCCGGGTGTGACTTTTTATTAAATATATTCTGGTATTTTAATATATTAGTATCTAAATATATGATTTGCTTACTTTGGGACGAAGATGTTGACGAGATCCGTTAAGGAATAGATTTTTTTACCTAAGAAGTTATTTAAGGAGCATTAAAACTTAAGTCTTTAAAGAAAGAGCTAATATGCACCTTCTGGCTAGTGAAATCCACCCTCAACCCCTTCTTACGGTAGTGTACGGTAGATAGGACTAAAAATTAATCTACCTTTAAAATAATTTGTAACAAATTATGTTCATAAATAAATAAAATGTTTATTAAAATGTAAATAAGGGCTGTGATTTAAATATGTAACTTCTTAAAATTAACTAAATATTTGCACACCACAATGTGGTAGAATATGTTGTATTCTCAAATATCTTTATAACAACTTTTTAACACACATATTCCGCAAATAAATAATTTTCATTTCATTTCTTCACTTTCTAAAAGGTGAGGTAAAGATCATCATACTAAGCTATAAATAACAAAAAACATCAAAGTACGGTTTTCTTCACGGTCGTTCAGCAGATCCCAGCTTACTTGACCACCGATAGGCACAAGCATGTGAGAGCAAGAAAGAAGCATTGACTGTTATTTTGGAGCACAATGCGCTCTAGGCTAAACTTTCCTGCGGTCTTCCCAAAAAAAATATGCAAATGGGTCACTAGTTTTTTAAGAAAGTGGAACATTAAGCTCGGTATCGATGGTGCTTGTTCGAAGTCGAAGCCTGTTGACGATGGTGTTCCCTAAATCAATGTGATTTCTCCCTCACTTTCAATTCTGCATATTAATGACATGTTGCAAAATAGTAACACTCATTGCCATGCAGACAACACTATTGGAGAAGCCAGCTAGGGAAGATAGGTCACGGGAGACTCAGGGTGGTTACATGTCTGGAAGAGGATGCACAGATCAGGTATTTTCACTTCACAACAGCGTAGACCAGCATCTCTGGAGTGGCTAAGTGTCAGAGAGTTTTCTGGGGTTTTAAAGGGTCGATGGGATCAATGCCGTGCAGTCTTTCGGGCGGCCTAGCATTTCTTGGAAACACAAATCGACACTATTTTTTATGAAATCTCATATTGCGGCTATCAGAATCTGGTGCAATTTAACCCCCAATGTACACAACACGTTTTCAGTACTCTTTGTCGTATCCCCTCGATTTGAGAGCGTTTTACTTCCTCTCTCTGCTCTGCATTACTACTATATCTAGGTGTGCTTAGTAAAAAAAGACAGTACGCATCGACTTCAACTTTACAAAGAGCAAAATTGGGCCTCGTTTGGAGTACTATTCTCAACTCTGGGCACAGCTATTCAGTACTAGCTACTTCCTTTCGACCACATCCAATACACAGGGTCTCGAATTGTCAATGACCGAGCAATTATCAATCGCTTTGTTTCTTTGTCCTTGCGTGGAGATGTTGGGTTACTCAGTGTTTTCTACATTTAAAATGTTCTACGGTGAAATTCCGAAGATACTTTTCACCTTGCACAACACCTTTGTGGAACTGGATACAAAGGTCGGTATTTAACAACGTATAGAACTTAGGAAACTTCAAGAAAAGAAGGTACTGATTTTCATAGGTTAGCAACGCTCCTATGATACTCCTGGTGCGAACGCCTATGGGCGGCGCTGATCACTTTCTATCAGATTTGGAGACCACCCTTTCAATCTGCTAGAATTATTGCATTTAAATTGTTGTAAACATATTTACAAAAACATGGTTTTGGCTTAATGCGTGTGTTCGTACCAGTTTTCCTCTGTGATCTAGCGGTCCGGCGTCGGTCTTGACTACTGAAGACCCGGGTTTTGGCAATAAAAGAAATAAAAAATGTATAGGTATATTAAATTTTCTAAAAAAATAACATTTCCCAGGATTGGTGTATCCAGTTGGCGATAGACTTGCCACTTATCACATTATGAGACTTAGTGTCTTCGGCTAGTCGTAGGTGGCCTGGTTATGCTGCTGTCTACTCTTTCAGGGATATGGGCGTGAAGATACTTCTATTATTTTGTCACAGTTAATGGAATCCACTAGCCCAAAATGTTTTCAGTTTTCAGTTTGGATTGTAATAAAAGACTAAAAATTTGTACTCATATATTCTAAACCATTTCTTTATATACAATAATCTGCTTATTTACAGGTTTCAAACCATCAAATGTATAAAAGAATATACTTGGTAGTATGGTTAAAAGAAATATGTATAAAATTTTGCTTAAAGGTGGTGTATGTCCAAAGGGGAAGAACCACAATCCTCTACGATTTGCATCTCTTATGTGATGACTAGTAAATGCAATTATTAACATATATGTCAGTAAAAATATGTTTAGTTTTCTCTTATTATAACTATATATTAATAAAACTAATGTACTGATTATCCACAATGTAGTACAGTGAAATACTCCTCTTTGTTTCAAGTTGGTTAAATCCTGAAATCAAAATATTATATGCAAATTGAAATGATAAGTAGATTACTTTCACCGAATAACTCATTATTACTCGATTGACATAGGTTTAAACATTTGGTTAATCCTTTATAACTTCTAAATATTAATCAGATTTGGATGTAAGGTATTTTATTGGAATGTACCTAATGAATGGAACTGGTTAAAATGTTTGTGGAACCTTAATCATTTTTGAGAACATATTTTTAAATTGTTTTGTACTTTGATGCTTTAATTTTTTACTATATGGTATGATCAAACTAAGGCCTTACCTTTCAACATTACAGGTAAAATTGTTTAGAGGTTATTGTACATGAATATTATTGCAAAAATACACAGGCTCAAATGACAGGTAGCCTTCGAAATAGATAAGCTTACCTAAATAGCAATGGTGCAAATGAAGCATGTTATCATTCTCTACTATAAAACTACAGAATAAAAATGTATGTAAATGTATTTAACTTATATCCTACAATGGAAATCAAAAAGCCACAATGCGTTACAGGGTGGGATTGTAACAAAAAAACATGTTTACAACACATACTCAAAACCTAATAAGCAAAACATGATTGTTGAGTTTTCTTATACTTGTCATATTCCACTGAACCTACTTTTTTGTGAGACCACAATCTCAAACTATTAGGTACCTAGGTACCTAGTGTTATTCATTTGATACCTAAGTATCAAAAATATTTTAACAGAAAAAAAATTACCTTCAAATAAATTGATCTGGCCACAATAAAATGATCCACATCAATCAAAGATGATATTGCTGTGCAAAATAAAACATTATAGATGTAGGCTTGTGACGATATGTTTATTCCATAGCTAAAAAACAGCAAACTTGAGAAAAACCCTATAACAGCATGAACCGAACTATCTGCCAGAGCCCGTAATATAAATGAATCAGATTTAGATACAATATAATCACCGAAAACCGCCGAACCACATATTGCAAGGGTTAACAGAAATTTTAGGAATTTCATTGTTTTAAGAGAAGTATGTCACATATTTAAGTTTAATTGTATTATCCAATTATTGGAGGAAAAGGCAAAATGATTAAAAGAGTCTCATGATTGTTATTTTTTAGTTATATTTTTGGTTATAGAAAATAAGACCCCAAAAGTGCCCCAAAATGTAAATAAAAGAAATGTCCTTATGTCATGTCATCCATCAATGACAAGAGATGTGTCAACTCGATTTCCTAACCCAAGTCAACTCGAATTAGGTCCAACTCGAGTTGATTTGTCTATAAAGTTACTGATATTATTTTGTTAAGATTGCTAAATATAGTGTTACTGAAAATTGATATAAATTACATTCTTTATATAAATAAACATTACCATTACAAATATCAAAAGTAAGTAATACACATAAATGAATTGATTTTTTCATTATCACAAAAATTATATTTATTCTAATCAATTGATTCAAGCGTTGTTTTGTGAAGGTTTTTGTTATGGTATTGGAAGACAAACAAACAGACGGATTTCCTGATAGTAAACAAATTCATGCCGCCTAGAGACACCAAACGTGTTAATAATAATAATAATAAACTCTTAATTGTACAACTAAATCATGAAATTGTTACATATTACATTGATAAAATCATATTTTATACAAAAGGCGGTTTTATCGCTAACAAGCGATCTCTTCCAAACAACCAACGTTAAGAAGATAAGTACATCAAAATAAGGAGAAGGTACAATATCTGTTTATAAATCATAAATCTTTCAAATAATTAATGTATTAAGTAATCTAACATTTTAAAACAAGTGTTTTATTTATAAATAAAATTTAAAACAACAAATAAAATGTATGCAAATTAAATAGGTAGTGAACATTTTACAAGTTGCCCAGTTACAATGTTAATGGTGCGTTGGTAACTATCGACCGGCTTGTTAGGCCTCGAGCAAAAGTAAGTATACCGGCTACCTTATCCTCCCAACCAGAACACGTCAACAGCAAGCACTGACGTAATGGCGGCAGGAATAGATAACTCTACCACCTATTGATATGTCACGATGTTAGTGACAGTAAACCTATGCTCGCCTTTTACGAGATGCCTGGCAAAAATGCAGACGGTCTATTCTGCAAAGAAGCCCGGACCAACATGGTTATTAAAACAACCATTTTATTAAAACAACAAATCTTACTTCGCTACTCCGCCTCCGCTCTGTTTTTTTGTTTATATTTATATTTATTCTAGAAAACATCTCTTGTCGCATTTGATTCGTTAAGAAACAAACGAGTTATCAAAATTGATAAAAACAAAAAAAACATGCTTGGCTGTACGTCATCCTAGTTAATTCGAGTCCAATTCGAGTTACCGAAATTTTAACTCGCCCGAGTCGGCACATTCATCGAACGTCAAATGTCAAACTAAGAATGTGAAAAAATAATCGATTAGAAAAAAAAATAAAAATGTAGTAAGTACCCTATCTATTTCTCATTGTTATAGTAAATTAATTGTACGTGATTGTGTATTAAAAGACCGCATGTTTATATTTCTATTTTTTAATCGAGGACAAGTAAGGACAAGATTGGAAAATCAAGTGTAGCAAAATAGGGATGTCGATCTGAAATCGATTAATAGAAAAATCGATTCTTTCATCTTTGGCCCAAAAGATCATTTTTTTATCGATATGTAGTACTAAATCGATATTTCATCCTTGATGAATGATTTTTGTTTTGGTTATACCATAAAATTATTTACAATAATTATTACCTAATCGAAAATACCCGTTCTCAGGTGAGTGTTGCCGGTTAAAGTGTTTACTCAAAAACTCGCTAGATAGCTGTATGTTTAGTCTCTTTCGCTTTTTTATCCTTGTTTTTAATAAAAATAGTTATTAGCGAAATCAATTCTTATGGGAATTTTGGCGCCAACGTGAAAGATAGTTGTAGATTTTTCTTATTTATTAAACTTTGTGTATATTATGAGTAAAAATATTTAATTTTGGTGGCAGTCCAGTTTAATTTTGTTCAGCTCAAGTGTACAAGTGAAATCGTTATGAAGAAATGAGTGTATCGTGTATTTCCTTGTTGGTGCCAAATCTCACTAAATGAGCTTGAGTAACAAGGCCACCCATTGACCTCTATTCCTATTTCTATGAGGCCACCGCTTTACTCAAGACCCTGACATGACTTTGTATATAATGACTTATGATTATTAATTTTTTTTATCAATACGGAAGACGTGGCAGCATGCCCTAAATGTCTTAGACCGCCCCAGAAAGGGGCAAATAAACTCAAAAACAAGCTTAAATTAATTCTTAAGTTTATGTACTTTTTGTTACGATTAATTAGTCTTGATTGATTTTTAAACTTGCCATAAAATAAATACGAATTTTTCTTTATTTTTTCCATATTGACATCCAAAAAGTTTTGTTTAATTATTACTTTTTTAAGATAAGGCACCCACGACTAGCCGAAGACACTATGTCCTACAATGTGATAGGTGGCAAGCCTATCTTATTAAAAAAAATAAAAACTTGGTAACAACTATAAAAAAAACAACATTATTAAAATTACAGGTATAATTTAAAACGAATTAATTCAGACATTGTTATAAAATAGACCTGCTTCAAAACTCGTCATAGAATAGTTCAATATACATATATAGGCACTTCACAATAGGTAAAATCATAATTTTTAGATAGATTCAGTCAAGTTTGGTGCGTTCAACGAAATAAAATTGTCCTAAAAATAATAAAAATATTAGTCTAAAATCACAACGCAAGCGTCATGTCATAATATGACTATTTTAAAAGTTCACAAATGTTATTAAACTATTTCTCAAGTTTTACCAATAAAAGGTGTAAAATAAGTTTAAATCTGTGTGACCCGTTAGCACTCCGAACGCAACGAAAAAGTAGTTGCAGCCGACCACGGGAATTACAGTTTAATTTTTTTCTCGGTACGGGCTACGTGATCCGTTAGGAAAAATTTGAATTTATTTTTTTAGTTCCAACCGACCATGTGAGTGGATAGGAATATTTTGCGTGGTCCGTTGCAACTCAAAACGGACCACGTGAGTTGTTGGGAATAACTCGCCTATTAGCATGGTATCAGTATGTAATGCGGAGGGACGAAATAATGTAACAAAATTAACGTTACGCTTGAATGCGGACGGAGTGTGGATATATATTTAGATTATATGTGAAAGAAGATATAGGTGGATTGTGCGAGGAATGAAAAATTGTAATAAGTTTAAATAGAATGACGAACGGTAACATCAAATACAACGATAGCTTGTATAAGAAATCAGATCTAGAAATCATTCATTTCTTTTGTTCATGCAGTCAAACAAGTATATAATGTAGCTGACGGCCATATCTTTGTTCCTCTTGAGCTACTGTTGCTGTGGCACATCTGATGAATCGCGTAGACACCAATCTTAGTTGAAATGCAATATTCGATAGCGTCTAGATTTCTTCTCGGTTCTAAAACCGGTTGAGCTGAAGTTTGTCGAATAAATTATATAAAAAAAAACAGAACTTTCTATGGGCCGATTATTTATCAACAGAGTGTCGGGAGGAAATTCGGTCTTATTTTTGCGCATAGTATCAACAATATTCAAATTATATTACTTAAGCATTTTGTTTGAAAAAGGGATCGATGTGAAACAATTATCGTAAGTTATATTCATTGGAACGAAGTTCCTTACGGCAGGCTTGGAGAATTTTGCAGTGCGACCGAACTGAAAAAAATGAGATAGTAAAAAACCGTAAGAAAAAACCTTGTAATAAAACAGTTAAAGATGTGCGCAGGCGCGACACTTGCTGCGCGACCGAACTGTCGTATACTTCGTTCCTACCTGGTGTCCCACGACACCACATTTATTTTTCAGTGTTATGGACAGGCTTTGTCAAAATTTCCACGAAATATTCAGCTAGAGAAAATGACCATTAGGAGTGCTTTTTCCAACATATGACATTCCAGAAATTTCATGACGATTATTTGAATCGTACATGAGCACTAATTTCAAACCATAATTGTCCGGCTCACTATGGATAAATGTAAATTTTAAATGTGCATCGCCCTCTGAATCCCACAAGTTGTTCGTCAATAGCTCAGTTTACAGATAGGCGGTACAGATCCGATCAGTTCTTCACCCGTCTGTTCCAATTCCCAAATTTCTCTTATATGTGTGAAGTCGTCTGATATTAAAACATCCACATGTCTCACGATTATCAAAACGTTAACTTAAAATAAAACGTAAAGAAACTGGAAACATTCTTTTGGCATAAACGCTGGGTATATTTCACTTCCAGGCTCGACCACAAAAATTCCGTTCACAATCTATTGTCTTTTTTTCAGCAGTTAGGAATAAAATACCGATATAGGCCTATAATTCTACTAATTCCGAACACTTGACCAAATATGCGTTTGAAGCATAGTTTGCTTTTTGCTTTATTATTTCTTGATTTGTGTGCAAAAGTTTCTATTGTACAATAGTTGATATAGATGGTACTATCATAGAAAAATAGTTCAAATGCGTCTTTTTCATTTGTTACTTCTTTAGCCAATCCTACTAGCATAGAAAGGTTATACCACAATATTTTATACAAGAATACGATGCGGTGGAGGTGGTCGTAGTGTCCTCTAATAAGAATTGAACTTTAATTGTTTTAGGTGGAATTAGTAAAAGTCCACGGCGCAAGAAAGAAGTATTACCTCATTTGACCTGTCTTTCATGAGGAATATTAGGTGAGATATAGTTCATGACAGTCTTGTTCATCATTCATACTTTGTTCATCAATTTCCTGAGCGTATTCTTTAACCTCGTCCTCACAGTCAGGCTGTACCATGTCCGAAGCTAGTTCCTCGTCAATCTAAGAGTCGCTAAAATAATAAAAACAACGAGTAAGTATTAACATTTGGCAAGCACTAATACACAGTAAAACTTAAAACAGTTTTACTTACGGTAATGTAGCCCCCCACTATAACAGTATTATTTCCATGTTGCTAAATGTCGACTTATATATTATGCAACTTTATGTCATACGTCTTAAGATTGTCTTTCTCCGAACACAATAAGTATTATTAAAATGCTATTGTTTTAAGAGGTTATGGTAACCCACTTGGTTTGTATCTCGTAACCTGCGTAATCACCGCTCTCCCTGCGCCTTTGGGGGCTAGTGACGTCTGACGTATTATGCTAGATCCACACGTTTGCCGTTTGCCACAAACCACAAACCTATACAAACGCTTGTGATCCAAGACGGAGACATCCACACGTTTGCGAATGTGTAAGTGAACAAAACTTCTTTTTATTAAAAAAACCAAAACGAAAACGAAAAAAAAGTATCTTCACGCCCATATCTCGGAAGGCACCCACGACTAGCCAAAGACACTAAGTCCCATAATGTGATAGGTGGCAAGCCTATCGTCAACCGGGCACATTTCCAACATTTTTTTTTAATTAGAAAATTGGAAAAATCCAATTTTCTAATGTTGTAAAGTTTCAATGTTGGCCGACCTGGGATTCGAACCCAGGACCTCATGCAGTCACGTCCAACACCCGGACCGCTAGACCACCGAGGCGAAAACGGAAAATAAAAGTAAACGACAAATTTAGCAGAGAAGATGGTGGGTGACTTTTTTTTAATTTCTCTTATAATTCTTTAGTTTCTTTATAATTCCACTTAAATGATCCCATGCGTGGGTAACTTTTTAATCTATGATATTTGCATTCAGGATTCCAAAATCTGCTTTTTTACTTCTCGTGTTTTTTTTCAAAATTTTATTATTACATATATTAATTTCCCAAATTATTATTATTTTTGAACGATCCAAGAAAAATATGATTTCATCATTAGACCACATATAAATTTAAATTAATTGAAAAAACGTAAGGCACAATTCAATACCAACGAACACAAACCTGTGGACGCGTGGCAAGCGCTTGCAGCAGCTAATTCCTTTGATTTGTGTCCAAAAACCTGGCAAGTCCTGGCAAGCCTATACAAACCTGTACGAATCTACCCAAACACCCTATTCACATGTTTGCATTTGTAATGGTTTGCGGAAGTTTGGTAAGCGTGTGGATCTAGCATTAGCACTACACGAAGCCACAACGTGGTAAGTTCGATTAAGTGACCTGGGTGTGAAACCATTGTCGCTTTTAAGGTTTAAATTTTCTGTTGAGGATGGATTGAAAAGTACTCGGCCATACACAGATCCATTCAATTCTTAAAATCTTATCTACCCACATTATTTAGTTTAGTTCAAAATAATAAAATTGTTTGAAATTTGAAACGTGTGCAATAATTAGTCGTGATTCTAAACATTTTTCAACAAAGCAGCCGCACATACTTTCTGTAAATGGAGCAAATCGAGCGGCGTGCCGTCACTAATAAGTGGCTACCATATGCTTTATTTGAATTTCTTTATAATTTTGCGATCGTGAATATTGCGGGTGTTTTTTAAACAAATAAAATTCGTTTAACGGATAGGAAGTGTTCAATAAAAAAGAATGTCGTGTTTTTGATAAACACATTTTATAAAAAACATACTTCACTCAATTATCCTAAAAAACAGCACAATATAGACAATATAATTGATTTTTGCCATATTAAATAATTGCTTGGACTTGTCAAGCCAAAATAACATTAACAAATCGCACGATTACCAAAACAAAACAAAAAATGCTATTATATCGATTCTTGGCGCAACTACGCATTATTGCATACCGAGTGTTTACTGAACTCGAGACGCGTAAGCACAAACGCGGTTTCTCCCGTTTGTATGAAGATATTGTATATTACATTACCGTGCCTAATATTACGGAAAAGTATGTCAGAGATATTGATGTTAGTAAACAAATCAAACAAAAAAAATTATATGTACAGTACTACTATTCAAATTATGCCCTTGAGCTTTACACTTTTTACGCTTAATAATAATTTTATTTTTAAATTGACCAACCTAATCTAAACTTAAGCGAAATGATTAATTATGAGTTATATATATAACATATAACAACTCTATACAGATATCTTTAAAACACACTCAGGGGCACAATTAGCCGTCCACTCATCAACGTCAACCCGTCAACGTCTGCTGTTGTTGAGGAGAGGGAGAACATTCCACAAAGCGACATCCAATACATAATGGATGGGCTTCCAAATCGGTTGCAAGAGGTCAGTAGGGGCAGAGGAGGAAATACAAACTATTAATTATTTAATTTACGTCACATTATTTTTTTTAATTAACACTTGTAAAATTTTATTTTTTTGTAGGAAAACTTCATATTCTCATATATTTTTTCATTTTATGTTAATTAAACCATTTTACAATTTACAGATATTCTATTTTTCTTTGTATATTATACCCAATGTTATATTATAACAATTTAATTAAATTACGATATTTTTTTTAAAAAATTGACAACTTGTAGGTGGCCGGTTAAATGTGCCCCTGAGTGTACATTCGGATTTTTGAAACTTGACGGATATAGCCGAAGCGCATCATTTAAATAGTACTGTAAATGTTAGTACTAAACGCATGACAAATCCAAAATTATCTATGATACCCTAAATATCTATCCATATTGGATCTATTAGGATATCCATCTTATGTACCTATGTATAACTTGTGGTATAAATGGTTAGAGGCTGTACGAAACCACAAAGTAACAGGACTATGTTTATAACTCTCAATTGATAATGTGTTTTAAAATTACCTGTTATCAATGTGTTAGCTACAATTCTTAACATGATTCTTTAAATTCTTTTTATGTCTAAATTCTTTCCCACAATTGTGACAAGAAAATGGCTTCTCCCCAGTATGCATTAATTTGTGACGGGACAACAAAAAAGACAACCTAAATGTTTTATTGCACACATCACAAGAATATGGTTTAATATTATCATGAATATTTTTATGGATTTTCAAACTATACTTCAATGAAAATGATTTATTACAGACATCACAAGGAAATAACTTATCCCCTGTGTGAGATAAGTTATGCCGTTGTAAGTGAGATAACTGATTAAAACTTTTACCACACATTTTACAAACATACGGTTTTATATTACTGTGAATATTTTTATGGGTTTTTAAACTACTTAGTTGAGTAAATGCTTTACCGCAAATGTTACATGAGAAGGGTTTTTCTCCAGTATGAATTACAGTGTGTCTTTGCAAACTGATTGATTGTTTAAAACCTTTATTACATATAAAACACATATAGGGTGTTATGTTTGTGTGGATCTTTGTGTGAGTATTTAAACTACTTTTTTGTGTAAAGGCTTTACCACAAACCTTACAAGGAAATGGTTTTTCCCCAGTATGAACTGATTTATGTTGGCGCAAGTGAGATAATTGTTTGAAACCTTTACCACATTCATTACAGGCATGGGGTTTTGTTTTGTCTTTAACCATTTCATTGCATTTTAAGCCACTTATATCAAAGGACTCTTTATCATTGGTACGGCCAGATTTTTGACTTTTTTTATAAGAGATTTTGTTGGTTTTAACTCGAGACGAGGATGCAGTATTAGCTTTGAAGATTTTAACATCATCATTACTTGAATCATCTTGAAGTTTTTCCAACCGACCTGAAATCAAATAAAAGCTTACACATCATCACAGAAAAACAAAAGTATTTTGAAGAAAAACAAATTTTAAATTGTAAAGTAACTATCTGTGGCACCAAAAACATGTTTTGATTAGCTGAGAGCTAAAATCCATACTATAGGTGCCTATAATTTTATAAATATGAAAGTCTATCTCTGTTATGCATTAACGGCTTAACTGTTTAACCAATGCAAATGAAATGGTTTATGCATAAGACCTGATGTCAAATATGTTACTTTTATTTAAAAATCAATTACCAATAGACTATGGTATGTGATGAAAAAGAGTGTAATAATCTGTTCTTAGCTGACGTAGGGGGCAGGCATCTGGTTTTATTAAAAGTATGATAACACTTTCACAACTTAATTGACAATTAAAATCAGATATCACAGAATCCAATCGATTAGATGTTCAACATTTAAGACTCATTTATATCTATACTCTCGCATAGCTTAATATCCTACTTCAGCAGTTCGATATGCAGACCAACGAAATATAAAAATTCGAAGAAAAATATTCTAAAAGACTTACCATTTTGTAAACTATCCACTTTAGGCCCCTTCAGAGATAACTCTTCATCATCTTGAATATAGTCTTCATAACATTCTACCTCTACAAATTCAGTTTGGCTTAAGGATACATGGTCCAAATCCTTTTTATGCCTGGTAGACATTTAAGTAGATACCAGACTTGCGTGTTTACTTAACTTTAATTTTATGTAACTATAATTTTAATTTATATGAAGTGCAATTATTGCATATTATCTTAGTTTAGTAAATAAATCAAACTGCGCTTCTTGACTATGGTGAGTATAATGTTTAACTAAATAATTTAGTGATGATTGATGTTATTTAACTTAATATCTTATTAAGTATATTTGTCACGGTACTTATCCCAAGCATGATATTCGCCTTCTTAAATAATAGGTTATTTACCTATTTACTACCTATTTAAAATTTTCGCTTTTGCACAAACAATTACAAAGTGCCTACTTGTTTATTTACATTTTGTTTTCTTTTTGGTTAGTTAGTCGTTAATTTGCCTCTCTCTGGGACCGGCTACGGCGACTTTTAGCCCAATCTGCCATATCTTCGGTATTAATTAAGTCTTTATTTCAGTCATTAGTCACTATTTACAAAGTAATGTCTTGGTTTTTAGTAAAACGGTGGCTTCGTTACTCAAGCTCGTCTATTGAGATTTGGCGGCAGCGAGGAAATACACGATACACTAATTTCTTCGTGATTACCTACTTCATTTGTGCACTTTCACTGAACAAAATTAATCTAATTCCCACCTAAATTAACTAATTTCACTCAATATAAACACGAAATTCAATATTTATTAAAAAATACGACCATCTTTATTCACGATGGCGCCAAAACCCTGTTTTCTTTTTTTGATTTACTTTTTTATTAGTTAATTTGCCCCTTTCTTGGACCGGCTACGGCGACTTTTGGGCCAATCTGCCATGTCTTCAGTAATAATTAAGTCTTTATTTCAGTCATTAGTCACTATTTACAAAGTCATATCTGGGTCTTGAGTAAAATGGTAGCTTTGTTACTTAAGCTCATTTATTGAGATTTGGCGGCAGAGAGGAAATAGACGATACACTAATTTCTTCATGATTACTTCATTTGTGCACTTTCACTGAACAAAATGTATCTACTTCCCACCTAAATTAACAAATTTCACTTAATATAAACACGAAATTCAATATTTATGAAAAAAATACGACCATCTTCATCATGATGGCGCCAAAACTCCGTCTTTATTTTAGTCAATAATCACTACTTACAAAGTCACGTCTAAGACCTTTAGACCATGCTCTCATGTCAATCGTAATAATAAATTCGTTTTCTTATTATTTATTTTAAATTAATTTCTTCAGATTCTTATTATATTGTTTTCCCGTTTTTAGTAGTAATTTCCATTACTAAGTTCAAAAGGTTATTTAAGTGCTTGAATACGTCTTTAGTTCTATTTGGTTCTATTCTATCTTTAATGAGTGGCTTCAAGTCGCTTATAAGCAACCGACTTTGTCAATATTTCAAGTGTGGTTAAAGATTGTCGTTTTGTTGTTGTTTACCTACGATCAAGGAATATAAATCACGTCTTTAGTTGTAGTTCCTTGAAATTTACATGTTATGTTTCTCCGTTAGTTTATTTTATAATACGTCATGACCGAATACCGACCGAATACGAATTTCAAATATAAAAATCAACTTCTTTCATGACGGTGCCAAAACTTTTACAACAACGTATAAAGTATTTTTATTAATCTTTTTTTTACCTCTATATTTTATACTAGTCTTATATTATGTAATAAACTCATATCTTAATATTTCGTATCTTTTTCTAGTATCGTCTTCAATTTTCTTTCTTATTCAGGGGGGTGATTATGTAACTCAGTTCCCAACTCAAAATGGATGAGTGTACATCACAGAACAATATTACTCACAGAGAAGAACTGTATCTACATATACAATAAATGCAACCATAGCCTTACACAGCTACGAGACAGTGGCGCCCCGTAGGTATATCAAACGAAAACTACTAGGAACTGGTTTTTTTATATTTAATATTTAATTACTTTTAATTTGTTGATAAAAAAAACAAATTGCCACTAAAATTTAAAAAACTCAAAATCGTTTATTCAACTTACAAAAAACACTTATAAACGCA
>NJDC01000776.1:65623-75790 GCA_002245475.1 Calephelis virginiensis | reverse complement strand
TTATCTCTAATAGAGGGGCGCCAACGAGATGTTTGCCTAGGGTGCTTTTTACATTTGATCCGCCTCTGCCTGATAGAGATCAACCACCTTATCTATTCCTACACCCAGAACAATTCTGTCATGTTTCGTTCTGTCAAGTTTTATATGTAACATACACAAACATGTGTATGGCTATACACAAGTATAACAGACTAGAGTATAGTAGAAAAGCAGCGTAAAGTATTTCACACGGCTATAGATTACATACTTAACTTTAAAATATTTAAAGAGATCATAAAATGTCATGACCAATTGAGAACAAAATTAAATGTTGGCGCTAAACAATTTGAAAAACTATTGTTTATTATACACAAAAGGGATGGTTACCCGACATTAAGTATCCAAGACCGCCTGTGGCGTAGGTACAGACGTTTTGGTTAAAGTAAATAATTGCTTTTTGCGAGATTATTGTTTTTCATATCCTTTATCGCCTCTGTGGTCTAGCAGTCCGGGTGTTGGACTTGACTGCATGAGGTCCCGGGTTCGAATCAAGGGTCGGCCAACAAAGAGAAAATTGGATTTTTCCAATTTTCTAATTAAAAAAAAAGGGTTGGTCGGGATTGGAAATGTGCCCGGTTGGCGATAGGCTTGCCACCTGTCACATTATGGGACTTAGTGTCTTCGGCTAGTCGTGGGTGCTCTGGTTGTGCCTCTGCTTACCTCTTAGGGGATATGGGCGTGAAGATACTTATATCCTTTGGTAAAGACTTTTGTGTAGCCTTCAGAAATTATTTGTTATTTCAGATACAGTAGTTATATTGTTTTTATAATAAACTGTTCACAATGTAACCTAATCATTAAGAAAACAATATAATGAAAGTAACGTAATCATTTGTAACATTTGTACGAATAAATCTGAATCGGAGATTGCAATCTCAGCAAAATCAAGGACAATACTCATTTTTGTGTTTTTAAAATATATAGTCTACGATTTTTGTTTAAGGTAGTTTTGCCATAAAACTTACCGTTTTGAAGTACCTACTTAGATCTCTTTTTTTACATTTTCAGCTTGACATGAATTTATGTACCTTCACTCTTATTTTTTAGTCTAAGTGACCGGAATACTTTGATAAATATTAAATCAGTAAGCCCACAAATTTGTAATTTGTTTTGGAATATATTTTTGTAATAAGTACTTATAAATATGTATACAAATTCTCACACTATATTTTTTTATATTTTATATAACACTAATAATTTTTTGAAGTAGATTTTCGAAATTCCGCGCACTCATATGGCTGTTAAAAGACACTGAGAGCGAGCGGCGCTAGTTGTCATATTTTTTTACCAACTTTTTTGCACGGAATTGAAGATATAAGATGTCGACAACGACGTTGACAGTTTGTCACTCATAGAAAGAATATAGATAAAGTTTTTTTTTTGTGTAGGTACCATAATTGCCGATCAATGATTCCAATTAATCTTATCTAGTAATAAAATATGATAAACTATTAACGAAACAAAACCCTGTTAGATTAGTAAGAATTATAAAAAATATGTCTTATGTAAATGTATTAAAATGCAAAACTGGTGTGACACAAATCAAGGCAACACACTCAGTGTTTCTCAAACTAAAAATATATTTATTACTTAAAATAAAATTATTTTGATTGAAATGTATGTACATACAGATACAAATGGGTTGCATACGGTTTTGCCTACATAACACAAGAAACAAATTAGAATTGAACATTGCCCAAGCGCTCAGCCTTTGGTAGGTAGGTAGGTAAGTCATGCCTCTATTCACTACTCGACGCCTCAAAATCAACCATTTTATTTATCTATACTTATTTATACGTTACAGTAATAACGTTACGCTTTATAGATCTTATGAAAACATACATACAAACATCCCTAATATTTGAAGAAAATTAAATAAGTATGTATCAAGAATCACATGTTCTAATACTAATAAAAGTATGTTCAAAAAATGTCTAAGTATTTACACATTAGAAAGATACATAGCACATTGGAAAGATAATGAATATATAAACACAGACAGACTTTAGATATGTATTATTGAAGTATGAACAATAAAGACGGATTATTGGACGCGGCTTACGGACGTACCTACATACCGTCTGCGCACGCTTTCGTCTAAAAAAAACATTCAACGCACTATATAGGTATCTTTCGGACGTCCGAACGCTCAAGGTCACGTCCGATAGTTTACAATGCTCAGGCTTTCATTATCCGGATTCCAGATACCTGTGAGCTGCAGCTGTGAGATCATAATATACTTTTAGGCTGTGAGTCACATCCGTTAGCCATGTTGGACGGACGCGGCTTACAGCTTAAGGTAAAAAAAACCTTATGCATTACTAGTCTTGTACCCTTTTATCCTTAGGGGCATAAAAGGTGGTGAACAAGCTTTTTTCGAAATAAGCTTAAAATATTTTAAAACACGTATCTTTATGCTCTGAATTAACCTTGTTTTGATATGCCACTCTTGGCATTTTGGTTTTGAATGTATAAGGCCTCCGCCATAAATCCAGGTTACTAATAAATAAACTTAATAAAAGTTTGAGATACTCTGCATTGCACCACACCTAACGCGATTAACCGATATTGACCGCCACCTCATCATCCAGTATAAAATAATCTCTTGCCAATAAAACTCTGTAAAGGTAAAGAGGTCTTAAAAAATGGAAATTGATAAACATCGCTATCAACATTACTCTGTAATGATAAGAGATATGACAATGATAAAGGATCTGTCATTTCTGTTTTAAACGTTCAAAGTGTTTTATTTTTAGTGAAAACTGAATATTGTTCTTAATTTTAAGTGTTTATTTTTAAAATGCGTGAAATAGTTCATGTGCAAGCGGGCCAGTGTGGAAATCAAATCGGTTCTAAGGTTGTTTTTTTAAATACTTTTTAGCAAAAATTTCTCGCCTGTGTGGTCTGGCGGTCTAGGTGCTGGACTTGTCTGCATGAGGTCCCGGGTTCGAATTTCGGGTCGGGCAAAAAAACAAAAAACTGATTTTTTCCAATTTTATAATTAAAAAAAAATATTCCTCGAGATTGGATATGTGTCCGGTGGGCGATAGGCTTGCCACCTATCACATTGTGGGACTTAGTGTCTTCGGCTAGTCGTGTGTGCCCTGGTTGTGCCTCTGCCTACCTCTTTGGGGATATGGGCGTAAAAATGTTACGAGTAAAAAACATGTTATTTTAAAATAACTAGCCTATTCTTCAGATTTCCAATAATCTCTATTTTGAAAATTTGGATAAAAGGTTTAATCGTAACATGAACCGAACCTTAACAGCAGAGATACTATTAATTAGCTTATCGATATAGAAATGCGGATAAAAGAGAACCAGAATCTCAACATATTTTAGATTCAAACTAAAATTCATAGATAGAGCTTTTACAAAATTGTGATTTTTTTAGTTTTGGGAAGTAATATCTGATGAACATGGCATAGACACAGCTGGGGAATATCATGGTGAAAACCCACTGCAACAAGAGAGAATCAACGTCTACTATAGCGAGGCTTCCTCAGGTAAATCTTATAAGAGACAATGACAACCAAGATACAATGTTACATACTTTTCACTTATGTAGTCGTACGTTGGACTATAGTTTTAATTCGTGCTAAATAAGTCAAAGTTTCTGGTTTAAACGATAACAGATCGTTACCAGGTTTGTTTAAAGTAGCGGTTTTTAAACTTAAGGCTAAATTAGCAGAGAAATACAGAAGCGGCTTTCTTTGTTACTGCTTCACACTTGTACGTAGACATTACTAAAAAGTGTAGAGGTTGTGAAAACATTGGGACCGCAATTTGGCCAAACACCTTGGCCCAATGTGTCTTACGACCGTAAATTAATATGTTATGAAATAAGCAAAATATTGAGGACATGAGGAATAAGCTCTTTTGGCGACATTGTACTCAAAAGCGATCAAATCTATAGTAATATTATAAAGAGGAAATGTTTGATTTTTGTTTGTTTGAAGCGAATAGGCTCCGAAACTACTGGACCAATTTCAATAATTCTTTCACCTTTCACCACATTATTCCTGAGTGACATAGGCTTTGTTTCATCAAACCGGTGTAGTAGAAGCCAAGTTACGCAGGCGAAGCTGCGTGAAACTGCTAGTTATAGATAAGCTATTGAGTTTCACATACTTAATTAGCCACTGATGGCAATTCTGTTGTACACAAATCTAAACTTGTTTCAAATCCATGCTATCTTTTTGAAATAAAACAAAAAAGATGGAACATTTTAAACATGTTAGAGAAGTCCCAATGAGTATTCAAAAGATTAGTCCGGACATGTTCAATTGTGACGTTTGTAGTGAGCCATAGACTATACACTTATACTAGAGAGTGAGCGTTTTTCGAGGAATAGATCAAGCGCATGGACGTACTATATTAAACGATTCAAACGGTTTGCTATTGGCCGAGTAATCGCGTAACAAACATAGGTATATAAAATTCTCTCTTTTGGAGTCGGTTAAAAACAAAGTGAAATAAGTAAATGTGAAAAGGATGGATTTAGATGGAAAAATATACCCTCTCGGGATTCGGGAAGCTATTCCAGCACCGCTGATAGTAATAGACATAGGTACACATAGAAGTTGGTCTAGACACGGAAATAGCTTCCATAGACCAGGAACAGTCCGTTAAATAGTGCAGTTTCTATTTGATGGGTACAACGAATTAGTACACGGATCTCCTGATGGTAAAAGAACAGTGCCCATAGAAACCATAGATGTAACATGTCGTGGCTAAAGTGCAAATCTAGTGGTTACCCTAACATGATATTGTCAAATACTGTTATTGTGGCGGAAGGAATAGTTATGGTGGTGGAACCCTACCCGGGCAAGCTCCTACCCATCACCCAACTGTTACGGGCGGGTAGGAAGGGAGGCAGAGCGTCTTTCGACACAGAGGACGCGGAGTAAGACGGGGAGCTGTGTGGAAAGACTGGAAAATGATGGTGAGAGAATAGTAAAGGACGGTAATAGTCTATTTAGATAAGAGTTTTAAATCGGTAAAGAAGGAGAAGCGGATTTTTATAAAGGGCTGGAAGTAAAAGGCAAACAAAAATGCAAGAAAAAGAGTTATAAATAAATTTTTAACTTAAAAGTGTGACGTATAATTTGATTTGCCTATATATTCGAATATGTTGGCCACAAAGAATGAAAAAATGTAACAGGATGATACCTATTTGAAAATGTAGATAATACCCATATGAAACGCCTTCTTGTTCTTTAAAATCTCGACTTTCTTTCTGATACTATTTAAAATTGAAGTAGTACCAAAGACAACGTATTATAATATTTACTAATCTCTATGGTAGTAGGTACAATACTTTGACAAATCTACTCAGAAAATGTGAAAGGTTAGAAACACTCGAATTCAAAAAAAAGGTGTGTGTGCGATTCACACACGATAGAAGTGAAACTTCAGTAAATCGTCAAAAGAATGAGATTAATATATATTTGTATTATCTCTTACCCATCTCTTACCTGTCGTTTTTCCGTTGTATCCGTTTTGAAATCACGACGATTCTAAAGAAGTTTCACTTCAAAAACTATTGTTACGTTAGGTACGTTTTAAGCTTTTGAACGATTTTTTAAAATTACGTATTTGCAATTCTCAATTTACATCCATAAATTGCAAAGCCAAATATGAACGGATTGATTAATTTAGCTGATTCTTTTTTGTAGTGTTAGTTATTGTTAGGAGAAGAATTATAAAGAAAAAAATTGGGAAAATTGCAGGGAAATGGGAAAAATACTGCTTTAATCCATACAAACTGGTACTAGCTGTTAATTTCAAGCAATACGCTGTTCGCCGGGTCGGCTAGTACTTAATAAAATAATAGTTATATACAATATTTTAAGAAAATTGTAGGAACAATTTTATACTGTATCCGTGTATCTACTACCTACTATTTAAGATTCAAAAAAAAATGTTAGAGACGACGACGATGAAGGTCTCAAAGATTTTAAAGATCCACTAGAATTAGTTAAAAACTAACGGATATGTTATTAAAACTCAATAAGTATTTGCAAAACATTAATGTGTTTAAAAATGTGACGATCGATGAAGGAGTACCTGTATCTACTTTTAAAATTTTATTTTAAATTGGAATTACTATAATTAGACCTACTAAAACCTACTTGACATTATATAGACTCGTCACAAGCGCCTTATGTATGGTCTATATCAGTCTTTCCCAAAGTGGGCGATAACGCCCCCTTGTGGGCGCTGGACGCCTCGAAGGGGGTGACTTGAAACTCAAACTACTTCGTATTTTAAAATTCACTGAAATTAAAATCTTCAGGCTACACAACATCCATATTCATATACTACTGTAGAAATATAACTTATACGGTAAAATAGGATAAAGTTTTTGAATAAGACACGCATGAAATTGTCAAGTAGAATTATTATCATTCTTTCTGCTAAGAAAAGTCTCGTTTAGAATATAGTTTATTAAATTCCAAGCGAGACTTGCGCATTATTGAGTTTTTAAGATAAAAAGTAGGGGGCGCTACGAGCTTACCGGCTTTTAAATTGGGCGTTAGACGAAAAGAGTTTGGGAACCTCTGGTCTATATGAAATAAAAGAATTTCTATTTCTGTTTCTGTAACTAATATCTGAAAAAAGGTAAGTGACGAAGCAACTGTAAGCAAAATTTGTTGCATTGCATCGTCATTACGATGCCTTTGATTTTTTGCTTTGTCTTGATTAAGCGGCATTTGTTGACTATGACCAGGATCGTCGCCAGCCGATGGCCGAGAGGGGAACAAGTTGATACGGAGATTGAGGAAAATATAAATTGTAGGTTAAGTCGGAAACTAATTTGCCCTCGAATTTTGACTTGCCTTTCATTTTTCGCTTAAATAGTAACAAAGCTGTAGTAAGAGTCCTAGAATAATCGATCAAGCATATCTAGTTAAAGCGAGACTGTTTGCTCTATATTTGTCAAGCAGCGACTCGTCCGGATTGGTACCACCGCATTACAGCCGGGGGCGGCGAGGACCCGTGTTCCGCCCTCGGCGGAACACAGCCACGATATCCTCTACCGAAACAAACCAAGATCCCACCCTAAGCCAAGGTACGGTCTCACAGGAGGCGCTCTTAGGGAGGGGAGTCCCAGGCAAAATTCCCACCCAAAATTCAATCTCTGGCTGAGCACTCTGCTCGCCCACTAGCCCGGTGACGTTGTTAAAGTATATAGATGTACACAACAGTAGTCATTCCAAAAAAAAACCGCATTACTTATTCCTGCCGCCATAACGTTACTGCTGGCCGTTGATGTGCTCCAGTTCGGAGGATAAGTTAGCCAGTAAACTTACTTTTGTTCGAGGTCTTACATCCTTAGGCCTATGGTTGGCAACGCACCATTACCACCTTTGGTGTCTCTAGCCGACGTGAATATAACACCATCAGGAAGTTTGTGATAAGCTACGAATGACCACATGGCTCTCTTTATTGTAAAAGTTGTTTGCGGCCTTTGAAATTGTAAATACAGCGACGATAGAAGCACATTAGTGATTGAAAAAAGCATAAAGAAGCCATATATGTTACAGGTTCATTTCTATTACGTGGTCGGGTTGTTAGGCTTAATGTGTTAGTCCACAGGTCGTCAAACCCTCCCGACCGGGACATGACATTATTATGGCGTAACAGATAAGTAAGTCGGATGATCCCGGCCAAGTTTCAATCTATTCGTGCTATTTAATGAATGCGATAATTACTCAGATTTACTTTTCTCTCAACTGAATTTACTTTGAGATTTCAGTCGCTTTGACCTCTTCGCTGCCTTCTGTCCACCCAGTTGACGAAATTTTAACCAGCTCGTAAAAGGGGAAGGTTATCAAGACGACTGTCTGTATTTTTTTGTAGTTTTATATACCTACATTTTGTTAAAATCAGACTATTGTTCCAAACCAGCCGTCGGATTAGAGTAAAACTTTAAGTTCTATCGATGATAACAATGCCATACTAAAATAAATTACCAAAATGGGCTAACTCTACCTGCACTTCTGAATTCTCACCTGCACTCAGTTGGACAGCTTACAGGTGACGGCATAGTGCTGAATCTTATTATTTTATGCTCTTATGTCGTCCTATATACGTCACCTGGTGGTTCATATGACCCATCTATTTTTGACATGGGCCTGTAGTCTATAAGCCTAAACCTAGTTTGCCAATGATGAAATATGTGTATAAAATTGTAATTATTAAGATATCTGATAAAAAAAACTGGTTCATGCAATTTGAATGAATGATGAATCAGGGTTATTTGTTTCATGTGCTTTTATAATAAAGAAGTAAGAAGTAAGGCCAAAAAGCTCACCTGTTGGTACAGTTCTTGCAACTCACGAAGGCGGGAATTACGTATTTTTATAATTATTTGCGTAATTGTGATTCATGATTTACTAGCTGCACCGGCGGATTTCATTCCACCCGTCCGTTCAGTTTGTATGGGAAAATAAAAAAAAAAAGATTGTTCTAGTTTCCTTGCAGTCGAATGGGACAAAAAGTATCTCCAGGTTCTGAGCTACCTCCCAGAAAATTTTCAGCCAAATCGATTCAACAGTTCTTGAGTCGTAAATAGTTTAACTAACACGTCTTTCTTTTATAAATACATATAGATTAGTAGATAGCCTGTCATTACTCAAGAACAATAAAGTGTCGCCTTAAACATAAAATGATATTCGTATAATAAACAGTGTTTAAAATGTTAGACAAGGTACGCTGTAATTTAAATTAAAATTGTTATTATTTAAAATTCACCATCTATTTTCTTTTTTCCTCACGTAAAAGTTTATGTTTTAGGTAAATATGTACCTCGAGCAGTGCTGGTGGACCTGGAGCCAGGCACCATGGATTCCGTGAGGTCCGGACCCTACGGCCAGCTATTCAGACCAGACAACTTCGTGTTTGGACAAAGTGGAGCTGGTAAGTTTTTAAAAAAATCAAAGAAATATAATATTTGTATTTCTATACTAATATTATAAAGAGGAAAGTTTTGATTTTTTGTTTGAAATGAATAGGCTCCGAAACTACTGGACCAATTTCAAAAATTCTTTTACCTCTAGAATACTATATTATCCCTGAGTGATATAGGCTATATTTGTAACTAGAAAATTTAAGGATTCCTACAACAAAATACTACAACAACTAATTTCAAATGTAACACAAGGTGTAAAAAATTAGCTATACAATGTCTGACCCCGCATGCGCTGCGAAAACAATTGGCAGTATAAGATGTTCTACAATATTAAAGAACGTATTAATATCTACAAAAATTCGCGACACTACGTATCTAACTATTAGAGTTACGCTAATATAATTACTTTTATACATTTTAAAAGTTATTAAAAATAGTGGTCTTATTCGGAACATGTTATCTATATCTTCTTATTAATCCTAATCTAAATAAAACATTTCATAATGAAGACTGTTTCAATACCTTGAGATTACTTTTTGAATTATTCGAAAAATCCGTTCAAAAGATATTACAAAATTAAAAATGTAATTCTTAACAAAATACCTACCTACGCTAGAAAATTATAAAACGCGTGCGACGGCCGACGACATCACACTAGCGACTTACCTGGCTTCGCTCGGGTAATAGAATAATAGAATTCGTCGGGTAATGTAATGTATACTAATAATAAAGAGAAAGAAAGCTAAAGCTACCCGGCCGATTTGGTATATTCTTATTCCGTTCTAAACCCGCATCACCTCTAATCAAAATAGGATTTTACCTAGGTAAAATGCTTCATTCCTACGGGAAAACCGGTAGGTAATAGAATAACGGGAGTAGGGGAGAATTAACATTTCGTGTTGAGATAGGTGTCACTGCTGTCGTTAAGTCAACTACTAAACGGCTTTACCGATTGGGTGATTTTGTAAGTCTATTTTTACTGTTTCACAGACACTTATTATGCAGAGCAAATAAATTTTTCCATACATGTACATAAAAATTAATCGCCGTAATGTAGGTAACAACGAGCATACTCAGAACGTTTTACAGGATAGATACACCAATTATTAGGAGGAAAGATTTGATTGCTGGTTTGTTTGTATTTAAAAGTATTAAAAATTATTTTACGATTGAAAGCGAATACTGTTCCTGATGAACATAGGCTACTTTTT
>NJDC01000776.1:22345-34822 GCA_002245475.1 Calephelis virginiensis | reverse complement strand
CGTAAGGATAGTTTTTATCCCGAAAAAATAATCCTGTGGATCCATTAACCACGCGCGCAACATCGTGTGCAACAGCTAGTTCTAAATAAATCGGAAATTTATCATTCAAAAGCGTTTTGGAGATAATGTTTTGATATATTTATACTTGTTTTTCTATTTAATTTACCCTACATTAATTACAGTGCATGCACTACATTGTAATTTTACATTACAACATTTTTGATTCTTTTGGCGCGATTGGGAAAAATGACGATAGTGAATTTTTATGATGCGCTCGCACACCGACAGATAAATGTGACAGTCTGAAGTTAGTTGCTACCGACAGAAAAAAGCAACACTCTGAAGTTAGTTGCGAACCTTTTTACTTAATGTTTTTGGATTGTTACGCCAAAGAAGTATAACTTCTTACGTGTGTACATGAGTACACACACTCTTTTTTTATTTTTATGATATTGGAAGGTAAACAAACAGATTGATTTCCTGACGGTAATAAAATAATCACACCGCCTAAAGACACCAAAGGTGGTAAGGGTGTGTTGCCAACCTGAGGCCGGGATATCAGGCTTCGAACAAAAGTAAGTTTACCGGCTACCTTATCCTGCGAACCGGAACAAGTCAACGGCAAACACTTGAGATATGGCTGCAGGAATAAGTAAGGCTGTGGTACCAATCCGGGCGAGTCTCTGCTCTACCACCCAGTCAGGTGTCACAGTGTTAGTAACGGTAAGCTTGACTGATATAGACAACATTCAATAATCTAATTAAATTCCTCGTACTTAGTTTTATATTTTATTTGGGTAAGCATAGAGTTTTCAAAAGTTATGCTTGAAATGTTTATTAATTGAATTAGTAATGTTTTAAGTAATTTTGAAATAGTGTTACGTATCTAAATGAATTTTGACTAAGTATTTCATTGATTTTGTTTTAGATAAAATATCAATAAGCCCTTATTTCAAATTAATACCTACTAAGTAGATTATAAAAAAATAGTATATTATTACATTGAAAAAAAAGAGTGTGTGTACTCATGTACGCACGTAAGAACTTATACTTCTTTGGCGTAACAATCCAAAAATACAAAATAAAAAGGTTCGCAACTAACTTCAGGGTGTTGCTTTTTTCTGTCCGTAGCAACTAACTTCAGACTGTCACATTTATCTGTCGGTGTGCGCGCGCATCGTAAATATTCACTCTCATCATTTTTCCCAATCGCGCCAAAAGAAGTATAACTTCAAAAATATTTTTTGTACAAGAGGAGGCAAACGAGCAAGTGGGTCACCTGATGTTAAGAGATCACCGCCGCCAACGAACATCCGCAACACCAGGAGTGTCACAGATGCGTTGCCGCCCTTTAAGGAATGAGTTCACTTTTCCTGAACGATAATAAGTCATAATCGTTCGGGAATACCACCCTCGATAACTGATTCCACAAAGGTGTTGTGCGAGGTAAGAAATGTCTTCGGAAACGCAAAGTTGTAGATCGCTACAAATCAAGATGATGGGCATGAAACCAACAGTGAAAATAATGTAATCATCAAAATAATTATGACACATTAAAGTAAATTTCTATAAATATAACTACCCTAAACTATATTATTTATTCCATAAAATTTATAACAAAATTGTATGTATGTATATTTGCATGACTTGAAAGTGCTGTACTAATATGATTAAACTATAATTTTCTATGTTACCTCAGTGTGATTGGTTACACGGTTGTCGGTATTATTGATTATGGTGACGTTGATATATACTAATTAGTATAATAATTATGAAGTTTGTTTATTTAAGTAACAAATAATCAGAAGATAATACCTACACGCGCAAAAAAATTGCAAAAAAAAACCGACTCGAATATAATCGAATATAAACCCACCACGCCGTTATCTTTAATTCTTTTTTTTAATGATAGTGGAAGGCAAACAAGCAGACGAATTTTTTGATTGCCAACCCGAGGCCGGGATGTTAGGCCTCGAGCAAAAGTAAGTTCGACGGCTACCTTACCATCCAAACTGGAACACGTCATGGCGGCAGGAATAGGTAAGGCGGTGGTACCAATCCGCGTGTGTGCTCTACCACCTAGTCAGATGTCACGATGCTAGTGACGGTAAGCCTACGCTCGCTTTTTACGAGTTGCCTGGCAGGAAGGCAGATGGTCTATTCTGTGAAGGTGGCTGGGCCAACACGGCGAAAAAATCTGAACTTTCGAAAACAGTATTATCAAACAGCGCCGTGGTGGTTCGATATAAATTTTATCAAGATCTGATAAGTGATCTGTGAGTTTTCATTAAATTATGCACAAATTTTCATGTACCTTCACGACTTCACACACAGCTACTTTTTACAGCCTGGATAATGGGTTACTTTGTTGAAGATTCAGTAGGGATTCCCAATTTTTTATAATAATAAATTTAGTGTATGTTGCCGAGTGATAATATAGCATTGTGACGGTAAAATACTTTTCAAATCGACCTCTGTAGTTTTTGAGTTTATTCGTAACAAACGCCCAAAACTACATTTGAGATGACACGAAAATTTGTTGCAGCTCGCCCTTGTATTGTGTCAGTATCACAAAGTGGCGTGTTTCGTGTTATGTGTGGTCGTCTCTACATATTCCATAAAGCAATGGCAAAAAAATAAATGATTCTTTTCCTAAAACGGCCGCTTTCCAATCGGATGGTAAATTTTAGTATGAGTGTTATATAGACGAGTCACAAGCGCCTTTTGTACTGTCTATGTGAAGTGAACAATCCCACCAAAAACATTTCATGTACCTAAAATGTTGCCAAGACGACCACGTAAGGTTTGTCCTGTGAAAAAGGTATCAGATTTCATGTAGAGCCATGCTTCTAAATCTACACGGCCCAACTCTATGGACCCTAACTTTACAAATTCTACATATCAATAAAAATGAATGGCTTGGCTGCAGAATTTTCATACACTAACTTCGTTTTAGTGTTTTATCCAGAGATTGAACCCGGAACTTCATAAAGTCAAGTTCAACACCACACACACCACTTCACCACAGAGGCGAAAAATAACTTTAATTTTTTTCAACATTAATATTTAAGACATGACAAAGTCTGTTGGGTCAGCTAGTGAATAGTGATTTATATTATTTCAATTCTTCTTATTTAAATTTGGCTAATAAATCTAAATAGATATAACATCATTAAGTAGGTACTTACACATTATCCTGTATATACACTGTACAGACGTTTGGTACTTATCTAAACCTGATCAAAAACGTAAAAAAACGATGTCCCGTATTGAGCCGAAAATAAACTGGTCACGTTCGACAAACGTACCTAGTATCGACAAGTAGGTACGAGTATGAATAGTAGTAGTAGTGTAGTTTCTGGTCTACATGATAAAAAATAAAATGTAGCTGGTTTGTTTCCCAATTTCTTTTTCAAGAGCACGGAATCCTTCTTCTTTGATTCACGGAATCTTTGATTGATGATTTTATGTCATAGGTGATAAACATTCTTCATTAACTATAACCAAAATAATCGGTGGGAGTGTATTCTGAACAGATCGATAATGTCAAACATTTTTAAAAAAATGAGATTTTAATTCAGTCTATTGAATTACAATAAAATTAAATGACATCGAAATGCCTAGAGGATAAATCAAAAATTCATTGTAGTCGTGCATCCCAAGTTTCGAATAGTATTCGAAATCGACAAATGTTCGTGCTATACCTAAACACGGAGCTTTCTTAATCACCTTGATAGTCGAATTAGTGATTACGGCGTCAGTATCCCAATGAAGACAAGTTCTCAGTATTGAGACGACTTTCATTGCAGACATACAATGCTTAGCACAAAATATTCTCACAATATTTCACGGTCGTACACGCTTGCGGCTACGATTGTGATAAGAAACACGTTTACAAGGTACGTTTACAAATGTATGTCAAAATTTTATTCCATGTAAATAGTAAATACTAACTTTTTTACATGGCTTCGCCTCCACGGGGACGATCACTATTTTGTGTTTTTTAAATCGATTTGGATAAAATTTACCTAGGTACCTAACGCATTTGCTTACATGTTTTAGCAATGTAATTATATTTATTAATTATATTAACAGCATTCTATTTTAATAAAATAAACAAACATGTCATCGTTTACTTTTTTATTCTATTTAATTCAGTAAATCTTAATAGTTAATTCATATAATATAATATGACTAGCGACCCGACCGAATTTGTGCTGTGATTAGAGCTTAAACTTCAAAAATTTAAGTAAGTAAAAGAAAAAAATCGATTTTGCAAAAAATCTAAGCAATTGCAAAAAGAAAACAAAGTCAGTAAGTATATGTGTATTTATCCAAGTACCAAGCCAAACAAACAGGCGATCAACGCTTCCCGCATCGCACATTCTCGCTTAGAGTCAACTATAATTTCGCTGGTAATTTTAATTTTGCGGTTATTTCTAAGATATTCCATTTATTAATTAAGTCTAGAAGCTGTTTTATTGTGCTTGAAAGGCTTAAGATTATTAATGTATTTAATTTGATACAGGTTAATAATGTATCCGCTTAAACAGCTTTACAATTACCATATCAAAAGTGAACATTTTTTTAAACGTAAGATGAGTATACAATACAATAACTTTTTATTGAGATAAGATACACAAAGGCGGCCTTAACGCCAAGTTAGCGATCTCTTCCAGGCAACCCTCGAGTATGGAACAAGATTTAACAAAATACTGTGTAATAGTGCTCTTAAGAAGCCTGTATTAATCATAGGTATTAGATATTAGAACAAGCAATAAAAGTCAAATGCAACCTTAATCGAAGTGAACGTAGAAAGTGACGCTTTAACATACTTTTGAAAATATTAATATTTGGAGTTCTCCAACGGGATATCTATCTCCTACTATCTACTGGAAGAAAATTTCAAAGTCTCACTGCTTGCGAGGTAAAAGAATGGCTACAGTAACAAGTGTTATGAGAGGGAACTTGAATAGTATTATTATCACTGGAACTGAGGAATTTTACCTCTCTGTTACAAAACTTAAATCTCTCCCTTAAATAAATAGATGCAAATGGATCAAAAAGAATGGAATACAAAAGGGACAGGATATGGCAGTTCCGGCGAATGTTGATAGGCAACCAACCACTTGAGCTTAGCATGATGAAAGCTATTTGCTGGTGATTACTACCCTTCTCATCGAATGTAAAAGTAAACTTGACTTAAAAGAGGAAACATCTGAAACTTTAACCAAAGTCTCGAGATGGCTTGAAGAAAATAATCTTAAAATAAAAGCGTATTTTAAAAATTTATTTCTAAGACAAAATTTGTAGGATTTCGAGCACATTATAGATAAACTAAGAAGTTAAACGTTTTTCTAAATAATATAAAGTAGATTTTAGTTAGAGACGCGTTTAAGCCCGCCGCCTCTCTTATTCGTTTAAAAATACACCTACACAAATTTATAAATTTCATTACAAAGTGGGTCAACATGATACTTACAATTACAAAATTCATCAATTTTTATTCCTAGAAAGTTAGTAAAATCTACATGCTTAACATTTAAATTATTAAAAAAAAACGTTTAACTTCTTAGTTTTTCTATAATGTGCTCGAAATCCTACAAATTTTGTCTTAGACATTAATTTTAAATACGCCTTTATTTTAAAATTATTTTCATCAAGCCATCCAGAGACTTTGGGTAAGGTTTCAGATGTTTCCTCTTGCAAGTCAAGTTTACTTTTATATTTGATCAGAAAGGTAATATCATCAGCAAATAATATTGAGTCACGCTTAAAAACATCAGGTAGATCATTTATATAAATTAAAAAAAGTAATGAACCTAGAACATTACCTTGTAGTACACCGCAGTCCTTAAAAAGATAATTTGAAGTAGAGACATTTTTACGGTTCCCATAAATTTTTGATATGCCAACACACCGTTTTCTGTCGTCTAAAATCTAAATAGCTCCCTAACGACTCTAATGATTTACTTCTAATGCCATATTTTTCTGGTTTTGCTAGCAAAATTTTCTGTAAAACAAAAATAAATGCTTTACTCCTATCTGAAAGTACAGAAAGTGGATAACCTTTACTGTTCAGACATTCAGTTACTTTTTTGAAATTCGGCAATACTCTAAATAAATCGAGATCGCGGTGTCGGTTCACGTTGCACCACGGTCAACCGGTGGCAGTACGCATGAATCTATTTTGAACAACTTGTGTAAGTTCGTAAGATTAGTCGCGAATGCATATGCGAAGACTAAACTCGCGTTAGCTAAAATCCGTCTAACACATGTCTTGTAAAGGCTCTCTTTGTTATGAAAAGACGTTTAAATATTTTTATTAATTAGATAATAGAGGCGGCTAAGTAAGAACTTAGCTTTATTTGCGACTCGTGATATTGTGAGCGGTCCGAACGACATGTTAATGTCGAGGGTAACCCCTAAGGATTTTATTGACTTTTCCCAGGGGACACCTATCCGCCCCAGCTTGATGATTTACAAAAAGTCCGAAACAGGTTTTTTCGGACTGCTACCGCTTGCCATTTGAACGTACGTAATGAGGACCCACATCGCAATCTAGACTTGGGGACCTACAATAACGCAGCATATCAAAGAGTTACCTGAACTCTATTGTTAGCACCTGCGTGTCACTACACACCGGACAAGGACGTACCTACCAAATTTAGAAAACCTCCTCACATACTATTCCTATCCTCCCGATGCGATAACGATCGCTAACGCGAGCTTCCCTCCCAAATTCAACATAAGAACACGAAACACCACACTGTACTGTCGCCTCCGGTCTCGGCAACGAAGTACTCTTTTCCGTCTTTACCTAGCGGCGAGCGACGAGCCGCAACACAGTAACCAGAACACAGCACCAAGTCGAGGTTCGGTCTCCCGGAAGACAGCATTTATTGCTGGCGTTTTAGGAAACAGTGCAATTCATCTAAATAATGATGTCTCAGTTTGAGCACTCTGGTCGTCACAAAGTCCGGTGAAGTTGTAAAAACCGCGAGGTTAGCAACATTAAAGAAAGCGTTAAAGCCATTAAAAAAACAAATACATAATGTATAAGTCTCTAGCAAAGGATAAACGGATTACATAGAGTGACAAATGTCAGGATTCTTACTGCAGACCTGCCTAGCTTTCATTATTTCCGTATTCTTTTCTCTTTTTATACAAACACACTGGTTTCGGAGACTCTTACTACTATCATAGGATAATTCCCGATCCATTTGGTCGTGGTCCTATATCTGTTTTATCGATCTTTCATTTGCTATTCTTTCCACATGACCAACCCTAAGTGGCCCTTCAAATTTTTTGACAACAGTTTCTTTCGACTCCACTCTCTTTATCTTTGATTTTACTGTTGCGAATTTGAATTAACTAACTATTAAGGTTAGTAAAAATCCTAACTATTTGTTAAAGTTAGTGCCATTAGTTTTTAGTGTAATGTTATTATAAAATATTATATTATTTATTACAACCGTGGCTTGTTTCAGGAATGTTCGTAGTTACAACGATAATGCTTACCGCAAGGTGGCAGATGCTTATGCTGGAAAATCAGTTTTTATAACCGGAGGCTCTGGGTTTTTAGGCAAAGTAAGTAATTTTTATTTTATAGCAGATGTTCTGGCAAACTTCATTCCGACTGACATTGACAGCCCTTTTCTCAAAAGAAAATACCTCAATTTAAAGTAACATATAAATGATATTTTCTTCTTCTTTTGATTTAAGAGTTAATTTGGTGATAAATGGACATACAATCTTTCACATTCACATAATTGGTATGTTTGAGATTTACTAATATAAATTTAAAAAAACTACGGTAAAATGATCTTCATTTGCATTTAAATGATCACATTTCGAGTAGCAAGTTATAAAAGTCAGTCAAATATATAATAAAAGAAGAATAAAAAAAGTCAGCCAAGTATGTAGCAAAAAAAGAATAACAAAAGTCAATCAAGTATGAAACAAAAAAATAACAACAAAAGTCAGTTAAGTATGAAATAAAACCGAACTGCACTTAATATGTATTGCATAGTACAACTAAATTTACATTTTAGTCTTTAGCCCTTCTTTCATGACCACCCCTTAAGTAATCGGGATAATAATATCCTATAATCCTTCCTCGGAACATAAAGATCCTACCTGCCAGCCAAATATCATCATGATCGGTTTAGAAGATTCGGTGCAATTAATAGGGGCCGGTATACTGACTGGGACAGACAAAAATTCAAAAAAATTCAAAATTTGCATAAGCTGTTTTTCTCAGTTTTACAAAACTATCTAGCTATAAGTTATAACTATCTATTTCTCGACCGCGGTTCACGTTGAATCACCTGAATCAATCGCGACGAAATAATGCTGGGGGTATATGTTCCTAGGAAGGTTATAAGATAATTTTTATTCCGATTTACTGTATGAGGGACTGAAACTGGAATTGGAAATCGAACAAGGGAACTCCTTAAATTCCCAACATTATCCTATCGTGTTTGGGCTAATTTGATACGTGTCTATAATAAAAGAATTTATTAAGTCTAATGCTGGGAACAGTCCATACAAATAAAAACTGAAAGATATATTTTCAATATAATCATAGGTGCCTATATAAACAACAAAATCGAGTTTGTTACAACACATAAAAATCGAGAACCGCTTATATATGTATACCGCTTTATACGATAAGTAGTTATTTGATTTTTTTTAGATTCGTCTGGCCCCTAATAGCAGTATAACCAAAAAAAACATTTGTAAAATCAAGTTAAGAAAATCACATTTCCCCGATCCGACCAAATAAAGTTTGCCAGGACAACTTGTATTTTATTTTTTGCATGATAGGACAAGCAACAACCTCACGACTCTCATGGTGGTAAGAGACAAGCGTGGCCCATAAACAGTGCCGGTTATAGAACTGGCAACACCCTGGCCGAAATTTTAGGGCACCCGCTACATGTACTATGAAGAAAATAAAAGTATATTTCAAATGAGCCATTTACTAAAAGAACAAAATTTAAGAACTTTCGCCTTTTTACTTCTCCTTTTTTTTATATAATTTTGATTTCTGTGTACAATTAAGTTTTTAAGTACCATTAATTTTCCCGTGTCCGTTGGCCGGGACGTTTGGCCTATTGTGCAAGTCTACCGGCTACCATAACCTCCTGGCCAAAGGTACGAGCTGCCAGGCCGAGATTCAGCTGGTCTAATTTATACAAGGGACCAGCACGGGAAAAATATTATAGGTATGCCTAATATGTGACTAGTTGCCGTCAACAACCCTAAGGACTTATGATTATTCTAAGATAAAAATTACAGTTCGTCTATTAATTTATTTGTGTCGATTTCAGGTTCTTATAGAATCTCTTCTTTCCAAATGCAAGGACATTGAGAATATATACGTGCTAATGAGGCCAAAAAGTGGGCATACCATCGAAAAAAGACTAGAAGATATGTTTAATATTCCGGTAGGTTTTACACGTTTTTCGATTTTCTCTTTTTTACACCTACGTCTAGAAAAGAAAGGGGTTTCAAATTGGACTATGTTTTTGCGTGTATGAAGGATTGCCACCTTTTTGTAAAAAAGTCGAGACAGTTGAACGCTGATGAGAAGCAATCGAGTTTTGGTTTAAATAAAATCTTGTTAGAAGTTTAGAATGGGGTCCCATTAAATAGCATTAAATAGGGGGTAGGGGTTAGGAAAGGGAGAAAAATAAAAAGAAATCGGTTTCACGCCCGATTCTCCAGATCCAGGGGGCTGATTATGTATCTCGGTGTAACTCTAAATGAAAAGTGTACATCAAATAGTTGTCTAATGACGTGTTTTATTTTTGCTATCTCCAGTGACAAACACAAATACAATAGAGATAGCAAACACAAATGACGTCTTTTGACAGCTGTTTGACGTACAATTTTACGTTTTGAGTTGGCAACTGAGATACATAATCAGCCCCCTGATCATGATAATGAACATTTTTTTGTCCTCGGCCTTTCATATGTACTTACACCTAAAAAATATACCACAAGTTTGAACCATAGACGTGCCGAAAGTCGTCTCTTACCTTTAACTGAGCTAACAACCCGACCACTTGTTCGTTCTCATATAATATTAAAAGTAAGTAAGTAGGTATCTTCACATTCATATCCCAGAAAAAGTAGGCAGAGGAACAACCAGGGTATCGACGACTAGCCGAAGACTGTGATAGGTAGCAAGCCTATCGCCAACCAGGCACATATTCAATCCCATGCAACGTTATTTTTAATGGAAAATCGAAAATACAAATTTTGTTTTATTTGTTGCTCGACCCGGGGATCTTAAGAAGATATTATTTCGAGGGTAGATCCAAAAGTTCTAAGCCCGACCAAGAAAATAAAAGAAAAGTGGGCTAAATTTATTTTTATTTTTCGACATAGTCTCCATCCAGCTCAACACACTTCTTCCACCTGACCTGCAACTTGTTTATCTCCTCGAAAAAAAAGATTCCGGAAGGTCGGCGAAATAGTCGATTACTGCGACTATCACCTCATCTTTGGTAGAAAATTTCAAGCCACCCAAGTGTTTTTTTAAATTTGGAAATAAATGATAATCCAAGGGGGGGTAAATCCGGCGAATAAGGTGGGTGGGGCAGCAATTCGTAGCTACAACCATGGATTACAGACATTGTTTCAACCGAAGTGTGGTTGCTTTGATTCAGGAGTATGGTGTTGAACCCAGCTGTCATCCATGGTAACAAATCTAGACAAAAAGACAGTCTCAAAAAGTTCCAAACAGTCTCGCAAAATTGTGTATCGAACTCGTTTTTGTTCAGCTTAAAGCAACCTCGGGACCCAGCGAGCAGAAACCTTATGGAACCCCAACTCTTCCGTTATTATGTGTTGCACCGGGCCACAACTAATGTTTGTTATCTCAGCTATCTTACCAATGGTCAAACGTCGGTCACCCAGTACGAGATCACAAATTTTATCGATGTTTTCTTTCGTGGTAGAAGATGTAGGCCTTCCACTCCTAGGATCATCTTTAATGCTCTTACGACCGCGCTTAAACTCAGCTACCCACTTCTTGACACTGGAATACGATGGAGCAGACTACCCCAAAGTGCTCACCATAACTTGATGGATGTCTTTTGGTGATAGGCCTTTTTGTATTGAGGTACTTAATGACTGCACAGTGTTCAATTTTCTCCATTATTGAAAATTGCGTCAGATTGCTTCAAACAAATAATTACAGAAAATTTATATTGTGCAGTATCGGAATGAAACTGCGCACAATAACTCAATATGACACATAACAAATGACGGTAGATTTTAAAAAGATGTCATAGCTCCATGTAGGTTAGGCCACGAACTTTTGGATCCACCCTCGTATAATAAGAAGAAAATGTATTAGTATCCAAAAATATAAAAAGGTGTGTGTGTACTTATGTACACGCGTTAGAAGTTATACTTCTTCGGCGTAATAAGATAAAAATCTTTTTAAAAACTAAAATGTTATCTATAGCTAACTTCATCATGTCGGTTTTTCGTGACGGTGTGCGCGCGCATCGTAAAAACCCTCATCATTTTTTCCTAAGGCGCCAAAAGAAGTATAACTTCAGAACTTGGAATGAAGAAAATTTTTACAATAAAAGTGCTAAAAATTTTTAAAAGTGCATTAGCATTTCTGTATTGACATTTTACATTTAAAAAGTCATAAGAATAAATTTGAAAAACAGACCATAATATGTTATTATAGCATGTAGTTACGTACGTAAGGAACTTTGGGACATTTTGCCTGATTATGGGATAGTCGGGTCCCTGCTGCGTGCGGTGCAGTCAATGTATTTAGACTGTAAAGCATGCGTGCGGGTGGAAGGCAGAAATGCTATTCTGAATTGACATTTTACATTTAAAAGTCATAAGAATAAATTTGAAAAAGAGACCATAATATGTTATTATAGCATGTAGTTAGTAGTAAATGATGTTGTTTACAATATTTTAATTACATTGTTTTTGTCTATCGACTGAGTAAGTTTTATTACCTTTTTTTTATTTTATGTATCTGTCCTTACAATGTATGCTTAAAAACAGTTTTTATAACAACTTATGTACAATTTCTACATTACGAAAATACATTGCACAATTGTTTTAAGGCACTAAGTAATATTATTTAAGAAGCGGCGATAATTATTTTTTAACTTATACGAAATCATTACTTTAATAATTTTAGTTGTAGAATAGAGTTTTGTAGTTACATTAGTTTGATCAGTTTAGCATCAAAAGTGTATGGAAAGTTGAAAGGAAAGGAATAGTTGAAAGGAGGATGCAAGAGATGTCCGATGGGACATTGTGGGAGGCTCAGGGCGGTTTCAGGTCTGGAAGAGGATGTACGGATCAAGTGTTTTCACTCCGCAACATTGTAGAGAAGCATCGGGCTGTTGGTCAGAAGGTTTTCTGCGGTTTTGTGGATCTCGAAAAAGCGTTTGATAGGGTTGTACGTAAGGAACTTTGGGACAT
>NJDC01000776.1:0-12567 GCA_002245475.1 Calephelis virginiensis | reverse complement strand
ATGCTTCTCGTGTTCTCAACTACTAACGCCCATCTGAAGCCTCTGTAAAATAGAGAATCATCTACATATTTTGTTCTTATATATCATGGTCGAGAGTCGATTGTCTGCTCCTCCACAAAGTATTGCATTCTCTTTTATTAGATAGCCTGGTTCTATTTTCTTTTCAGTCCCAGCAATATGAGATGTCAATGTATTTATGCTGTTACGATATTTTGGAAGTAGTTTTTCGCGGTACGATTAAATTGAAAAATAATAGCTGCATTGCCAGATGATATATTTGATTATAATCATACTAACAAAGATTATTTACTCCGAGGGGAACTATTACATAAACAACATAATTGCAATTTAACATGCAAACCTTACCATTTTATTCAACATGCAAATGGGTACAAGCATCTGTCCAACCAAGCAGCTAAAAATTAAGCGCAAAATATTTCTCTTACTTCGCCAGTCTTACATTCCATCAAGTACAATTATGGGTAGGTACGTTAATCAAATTTTTATAATATGACAATGTCTTTGAATATTACGCGATGAGTTGCTCGATTTGCCGCCCCATTGAACATGGCGCCCGCGTGCTGAGCACGCCTTGCATGCCCGCTTGCGGCTGGCCTGGTTGAAACACACTATAGAGTATAGGTACACCTAAAATGACATAGGAAAAATGGCTGTCGGCAAGGGCATGATCAGGTGTCATTTGTGTACCAGGCAAATCAAATGACTAGTTTATTTGTTTTGCCCGTCTGCACCTCGTGCCACCATACATAAAGTTTCATGAGAAATATCTTAGTACAATGAAATTCGACCCACCTAATGAAAATTAGGGATGACATTGACGCTGAAAGTTCAGTGAACTAGAAGGTGCATATTCACTGTTTTCTTGAAGATTAAATTATCTTCTTTAAGAAACACTTCCCTAGGTAATGTCCTAAACAATATTTACCCACTAATCGACGAGTTTCTTGCCATCAGGAGTCTTTTGCTTTCTCACTTTCTAGTCATAAAATTATTCGAAATTGGGTTGGCTTGAAGAAATATCTGCAGTTTAGAGTTTTTACTTGTCCGGTTTTTGTGCATTTTGCTTTTTGTGTGTAACAAAGTAGGTAAGTATTAAATAGATAACAAAGCTGTGACGAAGGAAGGCATGTACAATAATTATCCTATTCCAGTTAATATTATAAATCCAATTAATATTATAAATGCGAAAGTTTATGTGTTTCTTTGCTTGCTTGTTACTTCTTCACGTCAAAAAAGCGGAACCGATATTCATGAAATTTGGCACACACATAGATCGTAACTTGGATTAACACATAGGATAATTTTTATCCCGAAAAAATGTTCTTGTGGGACCATTAACCACGCGGGCATTGGCTAGTTATCTGAAATTACAAATTGTTACAGAGGGAAACGTCAACACCTACGTCTTTTCTAAACAGCTCGCAGAGAATCTTGTAGATGAAGAACGCGGTGACATGCCAACGATTATGATACGCCCAGCCCAGGGTAAGCTAGAATCACAACTCATCAAACTTCACTTTGCCCTAGAAGTATGAAATTTCCTAGTGAGGTAAAATATAATTACTTACATGGACAGCTCTTAATGAATCGCTCAATACATACCTACATTTATTATGTGGTTGCTTTTTGCAATGTGTCGGCCCGATCGGTATCTGTCGTCAGTTTTAACAGACTTTGAAAAAAGGAGGTTCTCAATTCGACTGCATGTTTTTTTATTTATTTCCTTGAATGTTGCGAAATTACTCCGTCATAGCAAACCGAATTTGACAGTTCTTTTTTAGAAAGATAAATCATTATTGCGAAGTGGTCCCGTATTCATTTTATCATGATCCGACAAGTGAATTTTAGTGAGTGAGAAGATAAGTGAAAAAAATATGCTCTATTAAGTGTAATTCAAAAACTACTAGTACGATTTTGATAAAATGCATGTGTGATCATTTCGAAACCATTTGCTATCTTTCGAAAAGAGTTCTTAAAATAGTTGGAGTTTAATTACATTTCTGCTGACGTAAAATCAATATTCGCCATTTACCTTTTTTTAACCCCAGACAGAAGTGAGAGGGCGTTATTAGTTTGAAGTGTCTGTGTGTTTGTATGCCTGTGGCATCATAACTTTTGAACGGATGGACCGATATCCATGCGGTTTTTATTTATTTGAAATCTTGCATGACTTTGTACCTGTAGGTTTTGTCGGGGTTATAGATTTTTTTTTATTTTAGTATTGTTGATTAGGTCTTATGGTGATGGAGAAAGGTATTTTAAAAAAATCCTCAACTTCTCTATGCCAACTATAAAATTTAATATCCTATTCAAGTAACAGCGATGGCAGGCCCCCCACAGCCAGGTTGGATGGACACCTGGATAGTTGCTCCTGGAATGTTGAGCGACGCCAGTAGAGGATTAATCAATGTAGCGCTCGGCGACGACGGTGTGATCTGTAACCTGGCGCCTGTAGACTATGTCTGTAACCTGATCATCGTCGCTGCGGCACGGGGCAATAGGTAAGGATGTTTGAATAGTCCTGCGTTGTTAAATGACACCGGCAAGAGTACTTAACCCTACCGGGTTAAGTACTCTTGAATCTCGATATCATACGAATTGGTAACGTGTATGTCATTTTAGGTAGTTTTGAACACAGTAATAGCGGGTTATTAACTTTTAGTTACAAATAAATTCAACGAATCCGATAAAAGATTTTATAATTCACTATTATCTACCTAAATGTTAACAATTCACCAGTATGGTGTTAGAGAGTACCTAAAATGACATAGTCGATTCAAATTTCCAATATCTGGAAGAACTAAATCATCTGGAACATGGTAAATCTAGAATATAACTCATAATCGTCGTTGCAGCACAGGAAGCGAGGACATATGGAGGCCCTTTCTTCAGTAAAGCCGTTAGAGGTTTACTGATAAACGGGCGTTCAGTAAAACGGAACTGATACATTTTAAAATAATTGCACTTGGTTCAGCTGGTTTCCCATGGTATGTTAGGTTTACCTAATCATGGAAAACCAAAATAGCATATGAAACCCTTAGACTTCATAAAATAGTGCATCAGAATGGTTCTGGATGTCCAATAACATTTTAACACTTGAAAAAAAGAGGATGGACTTCAAAAAATATAATTTTGGTTATTAAATAATGTCACTTGTGATATTCTCTAATTTCACGTATATTTCTATTTTCCTCTCAGATCTAAGGATGTGTTAACCTACAACTGCTGTTCGAGTTCAGTGAACCCTGTGACCTGGAGGTATTGCTTCGATTACTTCGTCGAGGCTGGAGCGCAGGATGCTGGAAGTAAGCGCCTCTTCATAAATACTTACGATTTCTTAAGATGTTTCTACTTATAATGTGACAGATCACTACACCTAGGTACTGCCACCTCATCCACATTGGTATTATTACAAATTCTAGTATTTATACTGCTTTAAATTCGCAATAGAGATAATGTTAGTAATATTGTTGTTCACCAACTAAACTTAATTTAAGTATATATTGGTGGTTATTCTACTGTTCACAAACTAAACATACTTATTTTGGATGCATGCTATCTTTTTCAAATTACCATAAAAGATGGAATATTGTCAGATTAGTCTGAACTGTCAAATTGTGATATTTTTAGTCATTTTTTCCGAGGAATAGATTAAGTAGGTACATAAAATGTTATGTATATACCTACTAATCTGAAAGCACTAAACGTGTTTTATCTTTGTCTATAATACTATCGTCGAAAGGAGATATCGATAACTTAACACTAATTTATTGGGTGCGCAACAAAATTACCGGCGTTATAGTGTAATTCTGGTATGCAGACATAGCTAAAGGGGTTGAAGAATGGCTTAGGCTGGCTTAGGCTCATTTTTGTACCGACCGATATCTAAACGGATTCTCACGGAATAGCTAAATTAAATACGCGGGCAACATCTTGTTTTCTAAAAACTATTGGTAAGAATATTACAAACATCAAACAAAATGGTGCGTCTCCTATTCTTAACCAGTAATTAACCGATCTTAGCAGATTCATTTGTGAAGCTGGAAGTTCAATCCCTCAGATACTGTTTAACCAACTGAATCTCTTCACCCGTGCGCAAGCGCCAAGTAAGGATATTGTTTTTCGATCCTATAATCGTTTTCCTGTTGGTCTGAATCCTCTCTGTAGAAGAGACCATTATCCTGTTGCCATTTGTTTGCAGGCGTGCTAGGATGTGTGCAGTAACTGGGACCTACGCTAATGTTATCGAACTTTCTTATTCCTATTGCCATAATGTGTCGTATTCCGGTCTGAAGGGTAAGGTAACCGATAGAATTGCACATTAGGCCACACCTCGGTCACAGCACAGCGGTACACCTATAGCATCGACGGTGTCTATAGACAACTGTTATCATTTATATCATACAAAAAAATTAAAAGTGGGTAGGTATGTCAAATGTTTTCGAATACTCCAGGGGGGTTTTGGCGCTATCGAGAGAAAATATGGTCGAAGTTTTTTCATAATTATTGAACTTCATGTTGATATTGAGTGAAATTAGTCAATTTTGGTGGCATTTTGTACAAATTTATTCAGTGAAAGTGCACAAATGAAATAATCATGAAGATATTAGCGTATCGTGTATTTCCTCGTTGCCGCTAAATCTCATTACATGAGCTTGAGTAAACAGGCCACCGCTTTACCCAAGAGCCTGACATGACTTCCTGACGACTTATGACTGATGACTATGAAAATTAATTGAAATTGATATAAAATTGGATGCAAATTTTTACTTGACTAATGGCTAAATACTAACGTGGATACCAAAGCCTACAAAAAGAAAGAAAGAACACTCCAGGGGCCTGCTATATACGAATTTCGAAATTTCGAACACAACGAATCTATACAATTAATGGACCAGCCACACACAATCAGAATTTTTATGTAAGGAATTTCTCCGGTTTGAAATTCCACAAGCGGGCCAGTGGGTTGGGAATCGCAAAAGAAAAAAAAAACACTCCGAACACATCTCTTCCATAGATTTTGTATGAGTTGCCAAACACGTTCCAAATTTCCGTATGGAATGGTAGTAGTGTTGGCAAATTAACATTATTTTGGCCATATCTGGCGACCTTTAAGATTAAAATATCAAACTTTAGCCACATCATCAAATTTATTAAATATTACTAATAAAATACATTATTTAACATATATTTTAATTTGTACCTATATAAAAAAGGTTAATATTTGTATACCTAACTAAAAATTAAATTTTTGGTAACCCAATAATAGCGTCATTTTTAACACACTATGTACCTACTAAATAACTAGAACCATTCAACTGAGCTTTGGATTCCGAATTAAAAACTTATGTGTGTGATGCGTTTACGGAATTCCTTGATTTTTCCGTAAGGAATAAGTTTAGATGTATGCAGCGGGCCTATAAACAAAAAAGATTAGATAGAAAGTTACTATTTATTTATACGGATGAAAAGAGCCATACACACATCCGCATTTAGAAAATTAAAGAAATTCAAGAAAATATTTCACCTACCGATGACAAACCTTCAATGGAATACATACCTATATCCATACAAAATACATTCCAGATAAGCGACCAAAGAAGTTTATGTTAGTTCAGTCAGAGCTACTATTCCACGTCCTAGTATTTGTGAGGGAGACCATCCCGGCAATGCTAGCTGATGCCTATCTTCGATTACAAGGACAGGAACCGAGGTATGCAACATGTCTTAATTATGTTAGTCTTCCTTACATTTTTATTCTTTTTGTTCATAGAGAATAGACCCTCTGATCATGAAACCCGAAAATAGGGTGACTTCTAATTGAGTGACCATGGTCTTGCCACCATGACATGCTTACCATTGACGTGTTTCGATTTAGACAGGGGGAGCGTAAAACTAACGCAACAGGCATATTCCTCTTAAATCTTGAAGCGTACGCATGTATATGTATGTACGTCAATGTCACTCTACGCAATTTAGAATATGTCATCATATCAAGTTATCAAGAGTTAACGAAATGTTAGGTGACGTACCCCTTAGTGCTCCTAAAAACATATACTACTAACGTGATGGTGCGCCCTCGCATTATTCATGGGTGAGTTTTTAAGTACGTACACATTTCGGTAAACAGTAGTAGATCGAGGAAGATCTGTCCCTTGGCCAGTGCGTAATCCAGACCTAAAAGGGTAGAATTTAAGTGTGTGTATGACGTAAATATATCAGGTAGTAATAAGTCATTTCAGTTATTAGTCATAGAGTGATTTCATTTTTTAAACGCTTCATGCTGGCAGAGGTTGTTCACTTACGTTTACTGAATTGAAATCTGCCTATAAAATATTACTTCATTCAATTAACACATGAGGGTTATATTTATTTATGCCGGATCTTAGACTATAACATCAGTTGTGTTTTACACGTTTAATCACAGTTTTCTGTTTTAGGTATTATTAAGCTTATACATTACAAAATTTTTATCACATTTTTCTCTGGGATTGTAGGTACTAGGTACTATATTTTTAATACTTTAATTAAATATATACGTAAGCGTGAATTTTAACGGGTTCGATTCCGTCCCTCGTCCTAAAATTTATGCAGTGCCGAAATGTAGGTATGTAAGTGCATAACTTCAGAACGACTGGACCTTTAGGCTAGGCTTTAGGATTAGGCTAATTTTGGTTTTGAATTTTTTATGGAGTCTCTCTTTAAAATATAAGAAAATGAAAAAATCAAAACCCTCTAACCCTCTTAATTTCCAAAATATAAACTAAACATAGGGGGGGAACAAAATATAAAACTAACACCTACGATCGCAAGCTAAGTACATCGAAACACTTTATATAATAACATACATCACGTTTGTTTTACAAGTATAAGTATGTATCTTTGACCTTTGATGTCTTGAATACCTTGAACCACTTTTAAGACTTGAAAAGAAAAAAGAAAATATCTTCACGGCCCATATCCTCTAAGAGGTAGGCATAAGCACAACCAGGGCACCCACGACAAGCTGAAGACACTAAGTCCCACAATGTGATACGCGGCAAGCCTATCGCCAACCGGGCACAAATCCAATCCCGAGCAATTTTTTTTAGTAGGAAATTTGAAAAACCACATTTTCTCTTTGTTGCCCTAGCCGGGAACCGAACCCGGGACCTCATGCAGTCAAATCCGACAACTGAACCGCTAGACCATAGATTTTCAAGATTTAAATTTATGTTAATTACCTGCCGGTATTAGTACCCACTAAAAGTGCACTAAAAATGCTAGTTATACTCGACAATCAAACGAAGGGAGTTCTCAATGGCATGAACTGTTTTCTTTTTATTTTGCAATATTTTTCAAATCCGGATAACTCCTCGAAATCTCTCACGCCGGAGTTTAAAGCGAATTTGTTGGCAAATGTTTAAAAAATACCCTTTAGTTTAGTGTAGGTACCCGGGCACACCCAGGTTGACATTTCACGATCAAATCGTTCGGGTTTTGTCAGAGGGTGGTTTTAAGTATCCGAAACTGGAGGAAGCTAGGCAAGTTTGCAAAGATCCTGGCTTTTGCAGTTGATACTATCTGCCTACCCCATTATGTTTGGACTTGGACTGAAGATGTATGTGTGCATTAGAATCATAACAAATGAAATTCACGTTTTACAATAATTATTTCTATTTTTAACCTCGACCGTACTCAATTTTTTTTAATATTTTTTAAAATAAATAGAAATGGTATCATCATAAATAGGAACTCATTTCATTTGTTACCTTTTCAGACACATGAAATTGCAAAAAAGACCGCGTCTCCTCCGCGAACACTCGACAACCTACACCAAACATACGATGATGGTGAAGAGTGAGCGGGCCCAAGCTGTAGAAGCGACTCTGGATGACCAGGACAGGAAGTTGTTCCCGTGCGACTACCGACAGATTGTGTGGTCACAGTACATGCGCATGCTACGGGCTGGGATGCAAAAGTTTATGTTCAGTAAAAAAAAGTAACCATGTTAATCGGCTTTGTTTTAATCATTTAAAAAAAGTTTTAACTGAGACAGCAATAATTAATAAGGAATTAAAAAAAAACACCGCTTGATGAGTCCTCAGTACCTCAAATGATTGTCGCGAGCGAGAGACGAATGTTACGAGTTCAATCCTCTTTGTGGTGAAATTTATCGTGATCTATCTTAAGCTCGGAAAAAGTTAAATTAATACATCTTAAGTTTTTTAGGTGTCTACAGTTCTACCTCGCGAGATGAATACACCACCAAAATGAAGTACCAGCTTTTCGATCGACGCTGAAGAACCCTTAGACTAGACCGACACTGCACTTTGATCTAGTAAATATGCTAGTCACTTTTGTACATAAGTCTTTATAATTTGTGAGTCACTTCATTGGTCTGACAGAATCATAATTACAAAAAACACGCAACGGTTTTCGACGCGGTTGCCAGTATTTCATGAAAAATGTTCCAGGGAGGTTTATATCTGTACCTATCTAAGTTTGCATAAAAATGAATGACCTAAATGTATGTAAGAACGCGCAAAACTTCCGTACGATTGGATCAATTTGTCTAACTTTATTGTGGTTTTTTGGAAGTCCAGGAAAGGATAATAATTTAAAAAAAAATAAAAAAATATGAGGAAGCTAGGAAATTTTTTCCCATACAAACGGAACAGATGGAACGAAAGTAGCAGGTACAGCTAACAGTATAAAATAAATAATAAGAGACATCACAGATTAAAGCAAAGGGAAGTCCAATCATGTCACCGGTTAAAAATAAAACCAACAAATGTTTAGTACAAACTTAAGTCTTTGGTACAAAATTAAATTGACAAATTTACATATTGGTAAATGAAAAATATTTACATTGATTTCCATGTACATCACTTTCCTCGACTACTTACAGGAACAATTTAATAACATTGTAAAGATAAAATCAAAATATAACAAATCATTATATGAGAACTGCAACATCACAAAGGGGACATGATAATTTGTATCCACATTTGGTATTAATCTGCAGATAAGTCACAAATAGTTTTAAGAATTATTTATAAATAGTATTGATACCTAATCCAGTATTGAATATCATTGTATTTATTAATAAAAATATGTTATCTGTTTCACTTAATTATAACTGCAAAAAACCTGATCTTAAAAGCTTAAACCTTACTCTAGCTCTTACAAGAACTTTAACAAAATCTTAACATTAAAAAAATTACAATTATTCAAGCATAACAATAACTCTGAAAAAATTAAACAAAATGATATAATGCTGAGTACTGACGAAAAATACAAAATTAAACAAAGGGACGAAAAATACAATTTTAATCTTTATTTAGAAAAAATTAGAAAAGGACTTGGGACACATATCAGTCCTGTAAATATCTTATACATGTTGCCCTTACATAAAATAACTTACTTACTAGTTACCAGATCATATACCATCCTAGCTGAACCTGATAGTGGTTCAGCCAAGATGGCAAAAAAATAACCTAAATCCAATTGATTTATTTTAAGAGAAGTTATAAATTGTCTCCTTTTATTCTCGTTCCGGTCACATTCCATCAAAATTTTATTTCGAGGCTTTTCTCGTTTTCTTGATCATTCTTTTTTATTTGTTTGATCCGTACCTGGTATATATAACAGACTAATAAGTTTATAACTAATAGATTAACCATGAAAATATTGTATACTTATATATATCATAATCAAATCTTTTTTTAATACATACTCACAAATTCAATTTTAATATAATAGAAATAGCATATTTTTATTTTTACCCCAGATTTGTTTTTAATATGAATTCATCACTTTATCTTGTCATATCAGCATTACAATATGTTATTTAAGAGCAAACATGGAGACAAATTATCTGATGTAAGAAATACAACATATCATCTATGGATGCTTAATAATTGTGATTGAGATCTAGGATCTGATAAGACTAGGACAAAAAACTATGTTATTGTAGGACCATAGCAGTTAGCACCTAGTATTTAAGGAAGCCAAATGTAGTTTCAAGATTGATTATCTGACAAAAACAAGTTTCTTGCCCACATTATCTTTTTACTGTCACTCCACAAACCATTTTTATATGTATCCTAACACTGTCTTTACTCCTAAACTGGCCACCACAATAGTCACAAGAAAATGGTTTTTGTCCAGTATGTACAATACTGTGTACCTCCAATGACAGCAATCGGTTAAACCCCTTACCGCATACATGGCACATAAAGGGTTTTGTCTCACTATGCACTTTCTTATGGCGCCTCAAACTGGCATGTTGTGTTAGGCGTTTGCCACAAACATCACAAACGAAATGTCTCTCTTTGGTATGTGTTATTTTATGCCTATTTAAGATAGATGACTGGTTGAATCGTTTGTCACATATTTTACATACAAAATGTTTTACATCTTTGTGAATACGTTGGTGTCGTGATAGGTTGTATTTACTTTGAAAACCTTTTTGGCATATTTTACAAGTAAGTGGTTTATCTTTTGAATGAGTTAATTTATGTTGTCGCAAATGACTTATTTGGTTGAAACCTCTATGGCATATTTTGCACACATGAGGTTGTACACCATAGTGTACATTTTTATGTATGTCCAAATTCCATTTTCTTGAGAACTTTCTACCACAGACTTCACAAAAAAAGTCAGCTTCATCAAATTCTTGCTCTTTTTTCTGTAAAACATTTTTTGCTCTTTGTAACTCTTTATTCTGTAAAACTTTTTCATCATGCTGTATCTTATTCTTTTTTACATTTTTTTTATTAACTTGTTTCTTTTTCTTTAAGCATTTGTTATTTTCCACCAAGATTTTTTTGAGTTTATCTAAAAATTATAATAGTTAACACAATTTTTACTAATAAATGAAAGAAAGGCCAATTTGAAAATTACTTGGGATTTATATAATTTTCAGTTTATGGGAGGTTTATGGGGAAAACTTTTATAAATTCCACAAGTACAAAACATAGAAGTTAAATGAACTTACAAGATGAAATTGAAAAAATAAATTGAAGATAGAAGTATAAGTCAGAAGGTTTAAGGGTTCAAAAAACAAATGTTTCTGTGGAGTGTATTGGAGTTGAGCTCTAGCTATCTTAGTAATAAACATAGACTAAAGTAAGAGTAAATATATTTTAATTGATATTTATATCACAGACGTTGTTACAAAGATATTTGAATAATGTCATAAAATATTGTACCACATGATTAAACATAGTAATACCTTGTTGTCATGTTAAAATCTTGTTATGTTTCCCTGTTAGTAATTCTGCTTTTTACTCTCAGTCATTCACTGTTTGTGCTGTTAAGCTATGGAAATAAAAAAAGCTGATAAAATTTGTGCCAGTGAAACATTATATGTCTTTAAAAAACTACTAATAGAGCACATCTCTCACAATCATGATTTTTTTTATTCATCGTGTTATTTTTTTCTTTAAATTTTCAGTTATGTATATAATTAGGTATGTATACTTATATAGGTTTACATTATCTATGTATGTATTTGATCTTGTATATTATATAAATTATGTTTATGTATATTTATAGATATATATTTGTTTAGATGTTAAGTGCTTCATAGTCTACAAATTGTGTCTACACTTGTCTACGTTTGTTTGTTTCTGTTTTTCCTTTTTACGGATCAGCTGATAGAAATCTCTGTTGCTGGAGATAAGCTCGCCCATTGTACTTTATTATCTTTATGTTCATGTTTGTGACAACGTTTAGTGTACAATAAAGATATTATTATCATTATCCCTGGAGAAGTTATACATATTGAATATAACTCAAAGCTAAGCAAATTACATGCTTGTGTTATTGGTGTCATTCAACAAATTAAATTTAATAAGCACCCAAACCTGGAAATGCAGACACCTAAATGTTCATCACACAAATTCTTGCTCCTGGCGGGAATCGAACCCGAGACTAGCAGTTGGCTGGTGGAGTTAAGCGCATACACTAGCTCCTTGACCAACGAAGCTGTCATTCTTTTAAAGGCAGGCAAAAGAAAGTTTTAAAATAAAAAAAAAATGTTTGTTTAAATATTTTGAGCTGGATGACTTAAACTTACAAGTCTGACAATCCTGAAGTGTCAATTTTACTCTTGCTTTCTCCACATCGTCTTCTGGTTCTTCGCAGTGATCAAGGGGCTCCACTTTAATTACATCATTACTAAGTATTAGTTCTTGATCACATTCAAAGACTATCTCACTCGGTTCTATCTTTATTGTTATCGACATTTTGCAGATTTCAGAATTTATTTAACTATTATAGAAAATTATAGAACAAAAATAGCCAAGATTTTAAGATCTTTCTTAATCTCAATTCTTAAACGTGAGTAAATAATATAAATTAATAATAGACCAAATTGCGTACTAGGTAGGTAGGTAAGTACCTACTATAATTTATTATTCCGTGCTCTTGTTCAACATATTACTAAATTATTTGTGATTTTGTTATCCATTGTTATCTCATTTATTTTATTTTGATTTTTGACTTAGTGATGTGTCAACTCGATTTGCTAACTCGAGTCAACTCGAGTTAGGTCCAGCT
>NJDC01000775.1:69135-96916 GCA_002245475.1 Calephelis virginiensis | reverse complement strand
AACTTTTGGAGTGGCTACATTTCTTGACCCGCGCTTCAAAATGGCATTTTTCATCGTAAAAAGAGCAGCCGAAGCAGCCAAAAAGAGGGTAACTGAATTGATGGTTATTGAAATGAACAAAGAAAATGCTAGAAAGGAATCATCTTCGTCGCCAACAATATCAGCACCAACACCGATTTCGCCATCTGTTAGATCAGAAGAAATAGATAAGCCTTATGAGTATATTGATATTTGGGAAGATATTGATATTCAAGAGGTTTCCACATTGGAGTCGCCTACGGCAATAGCTATTGCTGAAGTACAAAGATACAATAACGAAAAAATGTTGCCTAGAAACGCAAGCCCTAATGAGTGGTGGCGTAAACATTATTTTTTATATCCCAACCTTAGCCAGCTATTTAAACTGCACAGTTGTGTATTAGCCACCTCAGTTCCATGTGAAAGGATATTTTCGAAATCTGGCGAACTTATTTCTGACCGGCGTACTCGTCTTTCATCAGATAAAGTAAAAAACTGATGTTTTTAAGTACAAATAAAAAATGAATGTTATAAAATGTTGTTTTTATTAATATGATACGTTATCTTATCATCACTCGTCAGATAGATGTATACTAAGATATCAGGATATATTCACATATTAGTTAAAATATTATAATATTACCTGATGAATATATTCGTATTAGTTAATACGGTCAAATATCGGTATTAACCCATCTTTACCCGATGCGGCCTATGTCCAAAGATCACGATATCACTAATGGCACTATGACATTTTAAAGCCAAAACTTCGTATGACAACTACTTGAGGCGCCATCACAGAACAACAGACATATACAATATGTGTGAGTGTGTGTGTATGTAGTTGCGTGCTTGCGTGTGTGTGTGTGTGTGTGTGTGTGTGTGTGTGTGTATCTGTTGCTTCAAAACTTTGTAACGGATGGACCGATACGGATGCGGTTATCTTGTACATTGTCGGGAGAAGGTTCGAAAACCTGGTACAATTGCAGAGGTGTGAAGTTTGTCGGTCGGCTATGTACTACTAACATAGGTTATAAAAATCTGCTTACACATATTACTATAACATTCAAAATATTACTTTTTTTATAAAAATATCCTTCTAAATACCAATTAAATATGCATCATAAAATTTTGCTAGACTAGCGGCCCGGTACGTGCTTCGCTACGTATATGACCGCATGAATGACATAACACCACAAAACAAAAAAAGAAAAAAAAACAACTGTAAAAATTTTCAATTTGACAGAAAAATACCCATTAACAAAACGATCCGCAATTTATTGAATTCATTTGTTACAAAAAATGTGATAAAAGAATAACCGCTCTACTGATTTTATGCAAACTTCACATAAACCATCTAGTAAATAGTCCAAACAAAGCCTAAACATTTGGTTCGGATAGGTGAGCCCGTTCTTGAGTTATAAAATTACAACGAAAAGTGGCATTGATTTTATATATGACGGCGCCACTGTCAATGTTTTACAAACCACGTGCCACAGGCAAGCGGTGACGAGCGATAGCAGCATTACGTCATTCCAATCCTACCGCCAGTCTATATAAAGGCGGCGCCAACCGATGAATCGGATTCTTTCGTCGACCGCCGGCCAGTGCACTCATTACGTAATCACTACGTCATTTAATTATAAAGTGGTTTTGCTGTCAGTGTCTATCAATGTTGCAATTTTGTTCAAAGTTAAAATTGAGTTAAATTATTAAAAATTTCGAATAAATCAAGATATCATGTGACTTTTGCGTTTTTTTAAATTAATGTCGGTGCCCGATTATACGTAAGGCTATAATAAGACCTTTTTCTATTGGAGATTTTGTTTTCGCGAAAAGTGAAGTAAGACACCAAGCAAAGTTGGACCTAAAGTATAAGGCCTCTATAAAATCACTGCCATTCTAGAAAACGATTCTAACGAATTGAATTAAGGGGACTTATGGAACGTACAAATTTGCTCATGAAAACCTACGCAAAGAACCCCATTGTCTGTTATTAGGTTTTATAGATGCAGTCGAAACTTGTGATGCTAACGTGGCGGCGGATGCTAGCCAGAACATTGTTGTTCATGAAACTGATCGTAACAGTGTTAACATAGCTTTGGCTAATGATGTTTAAGATGAATTTTCAGATAGCGACACTATATCTGTTACAGTAGTCCTGTATCGACTAGTGAACGTACTTTAAGCACTAATAGCAATATTTTAGAAAATTCAATTACTGATTTACCTGATACCATTAGCGTTGTAACTAATGCCATTGTACATCAAGATCACCATTAAAAAATGAGAGAGACATTTAAAAAAAATGTAGTTAAAATAAACTAATAAAAAAAGAAGAAAAGAAGAAGAAAAGAAAAAACAGTTGTACAAAAAATGTAGGAAAGGTTCATTGTAGGGAGTCCGGTCCAATGACTTAGCTGAAGGGGTCGCATTCTGGTCTAGCATTTCGGCTATAGAGATTGCGATCCGGTCTTCAGCATTCGTTACAGGGATTTCCGGTCTAGCTCACTTAGCTAAAGGGATTTCCGGTCTAGCGCACTTAGCTAAAGATATTTCCGGTCTAGCTCACTTAGCTAAAGGGATTTCCGGTCTAGCACACTTCGCTAAAGGGATTTTCGGTCTAGCGCACTTAGCTAAAGGGATTTCCGGTCTAGCACCTTTCAGTCTCTGGTTTTAGATACTGATTAGAGAGAGGTATTTGTAATATGCTGAAGGGGTTACCGGACCAGCACGTTATCGTAACCTTTTGATTATTGACCACTTTAGTTACGGATTTGTCAGGATGAGCGAACTGGTTGTTGTTATGTTCACAGAAGCTCAGAAGACGCTCGAGGGCGAGCGTATGTCAGTATGGCCGTGACGGTGCCACCGTCAATGTTTTGCAAACCACGTGCCACAGGCAAGCGGTGACGAGCGATAGCAGCATTACGTCATTCCAATCCTACCGCCAGCCTATATAAAGGCAGCGACAACCGATGAATCGGATTCTTTCGTCGACCGCCGGCCAGTGCACTCATTACGTAATCACTACGTCATTTAATTATAAAGTGGTTTTGCTGTCAGTGTCTATCAATGTTGCAATTTTGTTCAAAGTTAAAATTGAGTTAAATTATTGAAAAAATATCGAATAAATCAAGATATCATGTGACTTTTGCGTTTTTTTAAAATAATGTCTGTGCCCGATTCTACATATATATACTAGCTGTCACCCGCGGCTTTGCCCGCGATACATTGAGATGTAAGCTATCCTATCTTTTAAGTTAGGTCAAACTGCACACGGTGTGTAAATTTAACTGAAATCGATTAAGTAGTTTAGGAGACCATCGCGGACAAACAACGTGACACGTAATTTAAATATATTAGGATATATATACTCTTATATAGATATAGCATGAAATATGCCTACACATGTACACGACTTTATACAACACACATGCAGAAATGCCGGTCGGCACCGAGTAGCAAGCTTGCTGTCCCGGCGCTGGTGACGGTGCCGTCACCAGGGCCGGCTAATGGTAAGATGTTCCATATAAGTTCCTATATTTGTGCTTCCCTGGTACCGGTGTCAGTGCCGTAGCCGTTGCTGTGCCGGCAAGTCTACAAACGCTCAAAATTTAACAGTATTTTCCGTTGCTGGTGACGGCTCATTACCGGCGCCGGGTCAATGGAAAGGGGTGCCGAGTGCAGGAAACATGTATGAGAGCCCTAGTCCAAGACAGTACTACCGAATGGCGGATTAAACGTGAATCTGAATGTCGCAATAAAGGTATGTGGGAGTACTAATATGTAATATGTATGTTGATGTGACAAAGAGGTGAAAGCTTCCGTTGAAGGAAAGTGGAAAGACTGGCTAGACTATGTACCAAGTTGGTAGTGGAATGATAGTATGAGAGAGTTGAAGAACAAAATGTATCGTTGTTGCAAGAATAATACCAAACAGTTAACGAAAGAGAAGTGAAAAAGAGAAATTGTAAATCTGGAAAAGAAGTTGGAAAACAAACAACAAACTCTTCTTGTGGAGGTTAGAAAGTGTCAGGGTTGTTTGTCTGCCTCTAGGACGAACAGAATTAAGTCTAAGAGTGGTAATGTTATTGCAAGCATAGATGACGTGTTAAAACGCTGGAGTGAATTTTATGGAGATATGTATAAATATGTCCGGGATGTTTCTGCTGCATTTGAGTTCTTAAATGATTCAGTATTAGCGGATGATTTAGATATATGGTAAGCCCGTAGGAATTTATATGGTTGCAACTGATATGATAAAGGTTAATGGTGTTGCGTTCAGGGATTCCTTCTGGGTCCTATGTTATACAATTTTGGTGGATAGGCAGGGACCCCGAAGACAGGATGCGTATGGTCATGGTGCTCTTGTATAAAGGCAAGGGTTACGCATACATTGCACTATTTAAAAGGCCATCACTTTAATCAGTTTAGTATCTTAAGTCTACATGAAAATCGTTGAAAGGGGAATGCAAGGGATCTCCGGTGGAACGTTGCTGGAGGGTCAAGGCGGTTTTAGGTCAGGAAGAAGATGTATGGATCAAATATTCGTTTTAAGCTCTGCAACATCGTAGAGGAAAATATGGCAGTAAAGCCAGAAGATTTTCTGTTTTTTTCAGGTTTTGTTGATCTCGAAATATAATTTTATAGAGATATGTAGAGTGAGTGAGGAACTTTGGAACATTTTACTGTATTTTGGGATTGACTGCTGCATACTGTGCAGTCTATGTATTTAAACTGTAAAGCATGTGTGCGGGTAGACGGCAATATGTCGCCTCGGTTTGATGTTAACATTGGCGTCAAGCAGGGCTGTGTGCTGTCAGCATACATGTTTATCTTGTATTTGAACAAATGTTTTTAAAGGTCAAGATCAATGAATGTGGGAATGGTTGTGGATGACCACCTGGTAAACTGCCTGGTTTATGCAGGTAATGTCGTTTTGGTCCGGCCTTCTTTGCAGAACAGAACAGAGCATAGGCATTGTATAATAAACATAGGCTACGTTATTTCTAGGAAAAATAGAAATTTGTCTATCCGTATGTACGTATGTCGTCCATACGTATCCGTTGCCTATGCTGGCAGAGGTTGTTCACTTACGTTTACTACAATTGACACATGAAGATACATTTATTTTAATGCTGGAGCTTCGACTCTACGTTTTATTTATTGTTTTAGGGGTTTTTAAGCAAAACTTGTATTTTCCCACAGCATACATAATTAAACGCTTTTCAATTCAACATTCACAGTAATCATTTAATTAATGATTTAAAAGTGATACTGGTTGGCTTAGTTGTAACAAAATATGTTAATACGTATGTTTTTCTTTGGAAAAACACAAGTGCTATTTTAAACAATAATATAATAAAAATAAGATAAGCAATGGTACCACCAAGTGTCCACCATAAAAGCATAAATTGTAAAGCGTAACTTCTAAAACCGCTCGGGTCAAGAGATTATTTATTAGAATCCGCAAACAAAATAAATGAAATATGAGCCATTAAAATTGTACAGCGCTTACAAACATTATTTTCATAAATTAGCCATAAATTACTTACGAAACAAAGCCAAAAGTTTTTTATTACAGCGACGTCGAGTCTCAAAGTTAACCTATTGCGATGTTTTAAAATTACTTTGCGGTCCGAAAGTTAAGTTTAATGAGATAAATATCTAGTGCAAAGATATACATTTTTAGATACTCCTTGACGGAACGGAACTTAAAACGATGACAAAATACGTTTACTGTGGTGTGTGTGTGTGTGTGTGTGTGTGTGTGTGTGTGTGTGTGTGTGTGTTCTGGGATGTACTAAATACTTTATGCCGTACACACGTTTTAAGGTCTCAGCACACATATCAACTCGGAAAGAGTACGTCACCGTATCGCCTCGAGCCGTTCTTTATTGTTTGTAAGAAACTCAATACTGCAACGCACACTAATCTGAATCGTTACGTAATCGATCGTGGTCGATGAGCCATAAGCGCGGTGTCGTTTAGCCGTAGCCGAGTTGATGTACATGAGATGCAGATACTGTTTGACTTTGTTACGTTCATACGTTAAGTTGACGCCTAGTTGACGGCGAGGAGAAAGGCGATACGGTGACGATTTCAAAGGTCATATGTGTGCTGAGGCCTTTATTCGTGAGAAATTAAGTAATGTCTTGACCTCAGGGATCTTGGAATATCGTATTAGTTTGGTCGGTTAAAATGTAGCTGTCATCTGGAATTTAATAACGAATGTGTTTTGTGTCTTCGGCTAGTCGTGGGTGCCTTGGTTGTGCCTCTGGCTACCACTCCTGGGATATGGGCGTGAATATACGTTTTTAAAAACGAATCGATTAATTCCACATTCGTTATAATCAGAATATTAGTTTGAATGCTACGATGGAAAACCCACGAATACAAAATATGTACATAATCGGCTTTGTGATCTAGTGGTGTGGTATTGCTACTGTCTTAATGACGCCCCGGGTCAACTAACAAAAAAAAATTGTTTTCTCCATTTTTTTATAAAAAACAACGTTGCCCGGATTTGGACGAGTAGCCGTTAAATAGATTTGCTTCCCAACAGAATATGGGAGACGCATCTTCAGCTTGTAGTGGGTGCGCTGGTGGGTCTACCTCATCGAGGATACATATTTTTACCATCATATATATATAATCATGGATTACTACAATAACATACAATTATGAAATACTGACATCCCAAACTTTCTCTTAGGTTTACCGCATTCAGAAAAAACTAATTTAATAAAATACACAACAATGATTTATGACTTCATCTGACGTTGAAAAAAGTTATAAAAACTTTGACTCTGCTATTTGACAATTCTTTTTTCAAAAGATATCAAACATTTATTCTTCTACTAATTTTTGAAGAGTTACAGGCACCTAGTAACTACCCAATTTTGCAAAAAATCTTAGTTACAAGAAGAATTGTTGCATTAATAAGCAGAACTCAAAAAAATTTAAAAAATTCTGGACAAGTTACACAAATTGAATTTAACCCCAAAGTAAGCATATTAAAAGCATACTTGTGTTATGGGTGCTAGTCAACGATTCTAATACATAGAAATACTTAAATAGATACCAGAATAAATTTAACAAACACCCAGACCCGTAAATGCAGACATCTAAATGTTCATTACACAAATGCCTGCCCCCGTCGGGAATCGAACCCGAGCCTCGCGGTTAGTCGGTACAGTTAGGCGTGTACGCTAACCACTCGACCTCGACGATTTTATCATGAAATGGCTAGTGGTTTTTCGACCGCCTCGTTGGTCGAAAAACCACTAGCCATTTCATGATAAAATTAATATGGGACCATCTTGAAATCCAGACCTATCTTTAAACACAAACTATGAAAATCAGTTGGTTATTGACTGAGTAATCGCGTAACAAACATACAAAAAAAATAATAAAAACACAGTTGAACTGAGAACCGCCTCCTTTTTTAGAGTCGCTTAAAACTAAGTAAAAACAAAAAATGACGACTGTTGACAAAAACGACGAGTAACGGTATAAAGTATGATCTAGCCGTTTAATCCTTGGGTTGAAAACAATTTTGAGTCAAACTTTAAGCATCAAAACTGTTTTTCCTTGTCCATCAGTATCACGGTTTTATATATGGGCTGTGTTTGTCCTCGTGTTGGTCCGGGCTCTTTTGCAGAATACATCATCTGCCTTCCTACCTGGCAGCTCGTAAAAGGCGAGCATAGGCTTACCGTCACTCACACCGTGACATCTGACTGGGTGGTGGAGTTTTGCAGTGGCTCACCCGAATTGGTACCACCGCCTTACCTATTCCTGCCGCCATAGCGTCATGACGTGATCCAGTTTGGAGGGTAAGGTAGCCGGTGAACTTGCTTTTGCTCGAGGCCTAGCATCCCGGCCTAAGGTTGGCAGCGCACCAATGCCACCTTTGGTGTCTCTAGGCATCGTGAATTTCTTGCCATCGGGAAGTCCGTCTGCTTGTTTGCCTTCCAATATCATAAAAAAAAATGTAACTATGTGTACTACGTGACTTGCAGTTTTTCAGTTATACTTCACTAGCAAGCCAGCCCAGCTTTGCTCGGATAGCTTACAAGCTTTTTTTATGATATTGGAAGGCAAACAAGCAGACCGATTTCCTGATGGTAAGAAATTCACGCTACCTAGAGTCACCAAACGTGGTAATGATGCATTGCCAACCTGAGGCTGGGATGCTAGGCCTCGAGCAAAAGTAAGTTTACCGGCTACCTTACCCTTCGAACCGGAACACGTCAACGGCAAACATTGGACGTTATGGTGGCAGGAATAGGAAACTCTACCACCTAGTAGGATGTCACGGTGTTAGTGACGGTAAGCCTATATTCGTCTTTTACGAGCTGCCTAGCAGGAAGGCAGATGGTCTATTCTGCAAGGGAGCCCGTACCAATACGGGGCTCTTGTAGGTTTCGCAGTAAAACTGCCAAAAATCGATTTCGATTTCAATGGACACGTTGTCTGAGCATCTACACAAAATTTAGTATTCAGTATGCTTTTTCAAATAAAAAAAATGTGTTTTGGAATCGGTCAACAAATGACTGAGAAATCGATTAACATGTAAAAAAATAAAGAAACGTATAACCTTCATTAACACTAAAACTAACTAAAGCTGAAAAGTGCAAGACGGAATCGCCTATGAAGGGTTTTGCAGCAGTTATGTTATGAAAGTTCTTTCAGTCAATATAAAAGTTTTAGATATACTAAACAGTGGTTCCGATGAGTCCCAGGTTGACATTCCAAGATCAAATCGCTCGTGTCATGAATCTCCGAAACCGGCCTGTTTGTATGAAAAGGGTAATTGAATGTTGAGGAAGCCAGGCAGATCTACCAGTATAGTGAGCCTTCTGCCTAGCTAGTAAGGGACTTGGTGTGAAGATATATAATAGATATAGAAGTGTATGTATGTATGTTATACTTTTTTTTACCATGTCATCCATACCTTCATAATAATCCTTTTCCCAACAATTTTCATATTCAAGACTGTATCAATGCCATGGAATTATTTCTGAATTGTTCAAATCAAACAATCCGTTTAAAAGATGTTACGAAATTATTAGTATTTAACACTTAGTTAGAGTTAGCGTCTAACTAGGGTTAAATCACCTTAAATTTGATAGTTTAACTCAGTATTAAATGTAACCCAGGAATGTGCATGTGGCCCTAAACAAAATCCCTAACTAGGTACCTACACTCGAAAATTATCAGTCACGAACTACACTAGCGATCTGACCCGTCTTCGCTCGGGTAATAGAACTTATGTAATATGTAAAAGAAAAGATTTGAATGTTTGTTTGTTTGAATTTAATATGCTCCGAACCTAATGGACCGATTCCAAAAATTGTTATTCTATTAGAAGCCTACATTATTCCTTACAAACATAGGATACTTTTTACCGCGCTAAAATGATTCATTCCCGCGGGAGAATTACCCTTTCGTGATGAGGTAGGTGGCGCTGCTGTCAGTATGTCAACTACTTAACGGATAGACCGATTGGGTTGTAATTTTTTATGAGTAAATCGATGTTTCCTGTATAATTTAAAAATACAAACAAAACTCGTAGGTGCAGCTGCTGTCGGTATATCATCTACAAAGATTTGATTGTTTGTGTGTTTGTTTGTATTTAACAGGCTTCGAAACTACTAGACCGATTTGAATAAATATTATACTATTAGAAACAAAATATGTTATCGCTAATGAACATAGGCTATGATAAATTTGAAATTTGCAAAGCCAGGACGGGTTGCTAGTGATTAATAAAAATATTATAGTACATCACAGTTTTAAATCCCTGTTAATGTTTCACTACGTTGAAAATTCCCTACAATTCTGAAATAACATAAATAATCCTGGATGCAATAAACGCTTTACGTGCTAATTGCGATCTGGTGTCTAGATAAAGAGCTATTAAAGCTAAGATTTTATCTTTAACAGGGGTGTATTTTCAAAACAATTTACCCGTTTCCCTCGAGAAATTGAACGACTGTTTATTTTTTATTGAACACAGATTAAAATAAAATAAAACAGAGTAGTTAATGACAAAGCTCAAGAGCTAACCTATTAAAATTTTAATATATTTTTTATGATAATGGAAGGCCAACAATCAGACGGTTTTCCTGATGGTGAGAAATTCACGCCACCTAGAGACATCAAAGGTGGTAATGGTGCGTTGCCAACCTGAGGCCGAGATGTTAGGCTTCGAGCAAAAGTAAGTTTACCGGCTACCTTACCCTCCGAACCGGAACACGTCAGTCATGACGTTATGGCAGCAGGAATATGTAAGGCGGTGGTACTAATCCAGGCGACTCGCTGCGAAACTCTACCACCAAGTAGGATATCATGGTGTTAGTAACGGTAAGCCTATGCTCGCCTTTTACGAGCTGCCCGGAAGGAAGGCAGATGGTCTATTCTGCAAAGGAGCCCGGACCAACACGGAGAATGCCACAACAAAGCGGGGGGTGCCACATTTTTTTGCTTTTAACCGAATTTGAGAAAAGAATAATATTACATGTTCAACTTTTCACACATATACAAAAAAAAACAGCGTTAAAAATGTTTTGATGATTGAAATATTCATTAGCGTACATGGTCTTCAAGAATAATTTAATATGTTTATAACTAGCGGCCCGGTACGTGCTTCGCTAAGTATATGACCACATGAATGGCATACCTAACAGAAAAACACACAAAAATAAAAAACAACTGAAAAAAGTTTTAATATGACAGCACAATCCCCTTCTGAAAAAATAATAATAATTAATTATAATTATCTCTGGACAAGTTAGACAAATTGAATCTAACCCCAAAGTAAGCAAATTATATGCTTGTGTTATGGGTGTTAGTCAACGATATCAATACATAGAAATACTTAAATAAATACCAGAATAAACTTAATAAACACCCAGACCCGGAAATACAGACATCTAAATGTTCATCACACAAATGCCTGCCCCCGTCGGGAATCGAACCCGAGCCTCGCAGTTAGTCGGTGTAGTTAGGCGTGTATGCTAGCCACTTGACCAACGAGACGGTCAAAAGTAAGTAAAGTTTCAATTTGACAGAAAAATACCCATTAACAAAATGATCCGCCACTTATTGAATTCATTTGTTTCAAAAAAATGTGATAAATGAAGAACCGCTTGACCGATTTCATGCAAACTTCACATAAACCATCTAATAAATAGTCCGAAAAAAGCCTAAGCATTTGGTTTTGATAGGTAAGTCCGTTCTTTAGTTATAAAATTGCAATGAAAAGTGGAATTGATTTAATTATAATCCAACGGTCAAAACATTTTTAAGGCTGTTTCCGGAATTAAATGCAATTCTCTTTTATGTTTCCTACTGATTGAAAAAGTTTAGAAAAAAATTTGAGTTTAGAAAAAAGAAAGAATTCAGCTCTAGCCATATCTACTGAATATGGTATTTGTTGTTTTAGTCAAAAATTCGTTTGCAATGGTGGCGTTGTACGACGACGCATTATCTTGCAAAATCCAAAAATTTGAATTTGGAACCATGAACAAATAATCTATTTTTGATACTTTTTTGACTGAATGTATTTCTATCATTACTGAACCGATTTTAAACATTATTTTTATATTAAAAAAGGCGGACTTTTGTATTAGTCCTATTATAGCCACCAAGGTTGGATTTTATAACGGAATCTCATTAAAATCAAGGAAAATAATTAATTTTTGAGTGTTTAGATGACATACCTACTTGTTCAAATCAAAGTTGATGTTTTGCTGTTTTAACTGTGTTTAAAACATCGTGCAGTCATAATCGTAGTAAAAGAGCTGGTGGTTTTCTTAATAGTGCCATAGATATACATATTACTTGTTCGTCATTTTGCCATGGCCACGACTTTAAGTCACATTGCAAGTCGACGGTCTACCTTAACCAGGGTTTTTTCTTATATTCGATCAAACAAACAGACGCTTCTCCTGATGTATTTCATATTTTTGTAAATTAGAATCGGATTTGAGTCACTTGAGAACACCTTACTAGCACCTTAACATTAAGTTCAAAAAAATTAAACGAATTTCATGTTAATTTATTGTTCACTTTGCATTGCTTGACATTAACAGCGACTAACAGTTTGTATGGATTAAAGCCTCGTTTTTCCCGTATTTCCTGCAGTTCTCCCGGTTTCTCTTGTTTTAAGAATCTTCTCCTAGAAATAACTAACACAAGAAAAAATATATAGCAAAATAAATCCATCAGACATGATGACATGATGCGATGACCACGCGATATACGAATTCATATTTAGATATATAGGAATATACATTACTAAGTAAAGTAAATAGTCCGCTAGCATTCTGTTCAAGAATACAAAATGACACAAATCCGATTCCAATCTCCAATTTGCATGAAATTGAGATTCAAGAATAACCCTCCAGGATAAGGTTTTTACAAGATGTTTGGACTTTATAAAGGCGACTAGTGGTAGCTTTTTTATTTGATATGACATGTGGTATATCGCTAATGACCTATTTAACCTATCGACTTTCATGAGGCCTGGCTAGAAAGAAGTATTGAAGGAGTAAAACATGAGAACAGATAGTGGGTGCCCTGGTTGTGCCTCTGCCTACCTCTTCGGGAATATGGGCGTGAAGATACTTTAAGCAACCTTAAACCTTTTACGTAAATAAATGTAGCCTACTCTTCATAAAGGCGTACGAGAATAATAAACGTTAAAGAAGCTGCAATAGGTTTAGTCGGTGATAAGCAACCTGTAACAAAACTCTAGCACTTAAATCTGACTTGTTACAATCCATAAATCTGTAGATGAAACAAAGACAAGTAAACATGACTATCATTTTTCACGGATATTGATAGCTTCCTGTTTTCCCCGTCTTAGTCTGGGGCCATTGGGTAAAATAAATCATCTACCTCCTTGCCGGCTAGCTCGTAAGAGGCGAGCAAAGTCGAAGCTGTGCAGCAACTAGACCGGGTATAGCGTCAGGCCTAATGACTATGTCATATTCCGGACCGGAGGGTATGGTGGCCGGTAGACTTGCAAAATAGGCCTAGCATTCCGGTGGCAGGTCAATGACCTGTAACGTCAATCGAGTTTATAGGTTTCGGATGTCTCTTGCCAACAGGAGATCCGTATGCTTGTACACTGGCCTATCGCATAAAAAATATACTTCAAAAAACCACACAAGTCGCTTTCATATCTAGACGAATTGAAAAATAGAAAATAATTTTCAACAAAACATTTTGCTGTGAACCGAAATTAAAAAAAGATTTTAGTCATGATTTTTGAAGTGAAAACTTCATTAGTTGCGCATTTTTTTTGGAATGGGTAAAAACTTCTAGACTCCCGTCAGGACAGCGCAGCAACGGCGCTTGCGCGAATGTTAGTGTTGTCATGTTTGTGTACGATAGCGCAATAAAAGAATATTGTATTCTACCACATAAATGATAGTACTTTCATACTGATAATTTAAGCAATTCGTGCAAAATTGTTCCCTAACCATTCCAAAATGTCAAAAATGCACAACGTTAATATTCAAGTTTTCACTTTTGCCGACACTCCCGGAGTGCAACCCGTCATTTTTTTAAATACTGTGTAGTCTTCGACCGTTGATATCTGTATGAATTTTCAATTTAATCAGACCTTTTAAAGTAGTTAAAAAACATATTTCAGGATTTCATAAGTTGGATACATTATGCCAATGAAATGAAAAAAAGCTTCTTATTAAAAACTACACATCACATTGACCTAATTGTACTTCCTAATTCATTAGGGATATGCGTATGAAGGTGCTTACCAAAGAGTATATAAATACTACGTAATAAGAGGCGTTACTTCCATAGATACATAGCAAATCCGAATTTGTATAAAGTTTACTTGAAAAAGTATAACCCGTATAGTTTGAAAGTAAGTCTAAAGGCATTCAGATATAAGGTAACTAGTGTCATATGATTTGGGCGAATAAAAAACATAGCAAACTTATTTTTTTTATTTTTTGATATGAAAGTTGGGCCAAACTGGTGCTTACTTACATTTTACGCAATTAATGGTAAAATAAATATGTACCCCATTTATGTATGTAATATAATGATATTCCCCCTCCCCTAACCAAGACTAGATAAACAGAGTCTTAGAACGACCAAAGATGATAATGCTAATATTTCGTAACCAAGAGCTTTATAGGACTCAATAAAATTTTACGTCTCCATTTCATAATAAATTTTATTTCAATTATCTACCATATGATCTGATTTTAATACGGTAGCAATATTGAATATTTATTACACCCATTAATAACTTGTCCATATATTTGATAGTTTGGCCGCAATAATTTAATGCTTTAAATGTAATTCGTAAATTTGTGTGGAAACTAAATTGGAATACATCTGGATAACTCATTATGGAGCGTTCTATTTAATGTCATTCTAAACACAAACCTCTACACAATGCAAGTTTGTAAATAAAATATTAATACTGTTACTTGCTAGGGTTTGGATTTGGTAATTAAAATTGGAATACATGAATAACTCGTTCAGGAGAGCTGTTCTAAATTATATTATATTAAACAAAATGGAAGTTTGTATATCAAATATGTACACTGTTTATGCTATGGTTTAGATTTGTTAATAACATAGGAATACATCTGGATAACTCATTATGGAGCTTTCTACGAGTATATTATATTAATCTAAAAAAATGCAAGTTTGTAAATCAAATATTTATAGTGTTACGTGCTAGGGTTTAGATTTGGGTAATAAAATTGGAATACAACGTTATAGCTCATTACGGAGCATCCATTTTATATTGTTCTAAACAAAAACCTATAAACAATGCAAGTTTGTGAATATATTAATACTGTTACGTGCTAGGGATTAGATTTGGTTAATAAAATTGGAATATAATTGGATAATTCATTATGGATCGTTCTATTTTATATTATTCTATAAACAAATCTGTAAATCAAATCTAATATACCTATACTGTTACGTGCTAGGGTTTGCTTAATAAAATTGGAATACATCTGAATAGCTCATTACGGAGCGTTCTAATTTAAAAGCTTTGAACTTGCAGGGTATGTGTGTATGTTCGGGTGGAAACTTTGAACTCTATTTTGAGGTAGATATCTTCAACCGATTGAGCTAAAATTTTGTATAGCTACACGTTTAGTTCGGATGGCAATGCATAATAAAATACCTGAAGTCCAATAAGGCGGACCATACAAAATGGCGGATTAGTTATTTTTAATGCACTTCTTTAATAAGGGTATCAAATAACAGAGCTCGTTGAGAGCAACTGCGACTTCATTCTAAATCAAAGACGGCGACCGGTGGACTATCCAAGATGGCGGAATAATTATTTTTAATTTACTTCTACAATATGGGTATCAAATGAAAGAACTCATTGAGACCAATTCGAAAAACAAAGTGACGTCTTTCTAAATCAATTATGGCGGACTATTCAACATGGCAGAATAATTAGTTTTAATGCACTTCTACAAGATGGGTAAATATCAAATGAAAGGACTCGTTAAGAACAACTCGTAAAATAATCTGATGTCATTCTGAGTCCAATATGTAATTATGTAATATACAATATGGGTAGGTATCAAATGAAATGACTCGTTGAGAACAACTCGTAAAATAATCTGACGTCATTCTAAGTTAAGTCAACTCAAGGTGAGGCCGTACCGAAGGCTAAGTGGCATCGGGGTGTATTATGATGTCATGAACGTACCACCACCAGGTCACCTGTGCGAACCTGTTGTATATTTGCTCTTACCCATTTAAGCGGTGCTCCGGGTCGGTCGACAAGTAAGGTAAAATGATAAGAAGGTCTCCTTGTTCAAGAGCTGGATTGTTCGAAATTAACCGGCAAATTACCTTGCAACAATGATGCTTTGAATGAGAAAAACAGAAAAAGAAACCTAGCCAACCATAACTAGAAAGTAAAAAATAAATTAAAAACAAAAAACTGTTTAGAAAAGGCTTTTATCTAAGCGCTCTAAAAAGAACAAAATATTTTTTTCTATAAAAATGTTAACTATGAACTTACATCATTATACACAACTTGTATAAAAGCTTGTCGCGCAAATTTCTTGTGTAAATAAACTAGTACCCACTTATTGATTTTTGTAAAATCTGCTAAATTTAAATTAATTTAATTTTAATTCAATTAAATATTGATCATAGTGACAAGCTTTTATGATAATACAAGTTGTCTATAATGAGGTTCTAAGTTCATAGTTAACATTAAAAAAATAATATTTTCTTCTTTTTAGAGCGTTTAAATAAAAGCTTTTTCTGAACAGTTTTTTTTATTTTTAATTTATTATATTATTCTAAACACAAACCTATAAATAATGCAAGTTTGCAAATAAAACATTTAAACTGTTACGTGCTAATTACCTTTAAATTAATATCATAACAATATGGGTATCAAATGAAAGGCCTCGTTGAGAGCGCCTCGAAAAATAGTGTGACGTATTTCTAAATCCAATATGGCAGATCATTCAAGATTAAGGAATAGTTATTTTTTTTGCACGTCTACAATATGGGTATCAATTAGAGGAGATTTTTGAGACCAACACGAAAACTAATGTGACGTCATTCTCTATCCAATATGGTAGACTACTTAAGATGGCGGAATAGTTATTTTATGCACTTCTACAATATGGGTATCAATCAAGAGAGCTCATTGAGACCAACTTGAAAAAGAATGTGAAGTCATTCGCAATCCAATATAATAACAACCCAAGACGGCGGAAAAGTTGTTTTTAATGCACTTCTGCAATATATTTATCAAAGGAAATAGCTAGTTGAAAGCAACTCGAAAAACAACGTGATGTCATTTTAAATTCGATATGGTTGCCCACCTTAGATGGCGAAAGTTATTTTAATGCACTTTTACAATATGGGCTTCAAATGAAAAGACACGTTGACAGCAAGTCGAAAATTGATATTGTTCTAAATACAATGTGGTGGATCATCCAAGATAGCGGAGTTATTACTTTAATGCACTTCTACGATATGGGCATCAATTAAAAGGACTCGTTTAGAGCAGCTCGAAAAACAATGTGACGTCTTTCTAAATCCAATATCGTGGATCATCCAAAATGACGGAATAGTTATTTTTAATGCATTTCTACAATATGGGTACACAATTAAAGTTTTTTGTGCCTTTCGAATGCTTTTGAAACATTTTTGAAGCCAGTGACATCGATTGACTAACTTTAATTTGTGTGATTTGGAGGTATGGTCGTCATCAGCATTGATCTGCAACCTTTTAAAAACCTTTTATATAAACGCTCTAAAAAGAAGAAAACATTTTTTTTTCTTCAAAAATGTTAACTATGAACTTACAACCTCGTTATACACAAGTTATATTATTATAAAAGCTTGTCGCGCTATTTCCTTCTGTAAATAAACTAGTACCCACTTACTGATTTTTGTAAAATCTAGGTACGAAGTTTAAATGAATATATTTTTTATTTAATTAAATATTGTTCATCGCGACAAGCTTTTATGTTCATATAAGTTGTGTATAATGAAGTTTTTAGTTCATAGTTAATATTTTTAAGAAGTATTTTAATTTATTTATTATTATTAATGATGTATGGTAAGTTTTAGTCTGTTAATAAGTGTTTTATTTTCTTTCTTTCTTCTTTCCCAAAAACAACAAGTTATACAAAAACATAAAAACGACACAAAAATTGGATGTTCGAAAAGTACAAAAACAATTGATTATCAACCTTGTGACTTACTTACATTACGATGAATTACATTCGATTTGTGTAATAGTTTACGTTAATTCAAATCTGTTACTTACTTCAGACATGTTTTTCTAGACTGTTCTACTGTAACAGTGCTTATGAGTCATTATATACGTGTCACACTTATTTCAGGCGCAACCTTATCTTAAATCGCCTCTGTGGACTAGCGGTCCAGGTGTTGGACTTGACTTCATGAGGTCCCGGGTTCGATTCCCGGGTCGGAAAATAGAAATATAATGTGGTTTCTCCAATTTTCTAATAAAAAAAATGTGTCTCGGGATTAGATGAGTGCCCGGTTAACGATATCCGGACAACAGTCCAAAAGCAAAAGCGATTTTCCCGCCCGATGGCCAGCACGTCTGGCGAAAAATGGCGGCAAAATAAAATTGGCGAATAACGATGATATCTTTCGATTTATGTATTAAAAACATAAAAAATTTAGAATCCTTGAGAATTAAGCTACGTAATATCGTAAAAATGTGTATGTTTAACCTCAAAACCATTTGCAACAAACAAAATGTAAAAAAAACTTTCCGTGTTTTTTCCCAATTTTCCCAAGAAAAACATTTCTTATTAAAAACAAACGTGTTTTATGTACCTTCTGTATACTTTGTTCGAAAGAACATGAAATGTTTAACAGAATGCAATTACAAAAACAACAATGTCCATGCAAATATTTTACAACACAAGCTCTATAGAATTAAATTCTTGCATGTTCGAAAAAGTGTCACGTGCTATTTATTCTCTTATTATCTCTTATTATGGAGTATTTAGTGGAAGACACTCATAAAACTTATATGTTTTATCTGTAGATATGTCATATAAACGTATTACAAATGTTATTTACAAGAACAATTTATTATATAATTAGAAATAGTTAAAATCGTGCGGGCCATTACGTCACAAGTACATACATACACACATGACCGATTTAAATATTGCTAAATTTTATGTAAAACTAGTTAAAAGATGTGTAGTGTTTTATAAAATTGTTTATCACTTACCAAAATATAATTTTAACACTTAACTAACACATTTTCACATCACTTTTTGTTTTCAAGTCACTAACCGACCACACACTCGAAAAAAGCGCAACGGATGAATAAATCATGCCAACTGAACTCGTTCCGAATTTTTTTTTACAATGTTGACATACTTCAAATTTTTTAATAGGACGGTTTGTTTATTCTGCTACAGACTAAAAAAAAAAGTTTGGATACACGAAGTTTACTTGAACAAACTGGAATTAAGAATGGAGCGCGGCAGTCGAGGCCCAAATCGGGTCGGGACCATTGAGCGGACTTTTTTTAGACACCCTATATAGGCTGCGGACCGTTGACTGGATAGGCTTAGTGTCTTCGGCTAATCGTGGGTGCCCTGGTTGTGACTCTAGTTACCACTTAGGGGACATGGGCGTGAAGATACTTTTTTAAACCAATAGTAATCCCAAAATGAAACGTTTTTAATGTCTGCCAATAAAAGCTATGAACTCTATCACGTCAGTTTTCAAACAAAAATCAGCATCGAAATCGTTCACCCGTTAAGATTTTGATACGACAGACAGACACACACACACACACACCCACACACATCAGCCTTTGGAATACCACCAATTTTCGGCCGGGGGTGAAAAAGCGAAAGGATAAAAAATGGAAAGCAAATTACTATATCGGTAACCATACGTACCCACAAGTTGATTATATTAGTAGAAATAACAAACATACTTATATAACTATAAAACTTATATAACTATACGCTATAAAAAATGCAGCATTGTGTTTCAGCTGAGATGTGGCGTCAGCACTTTAGCATAACAAGTATCTGAATCGCAGTTTACGAGTTATAGAGATGACGTCGCGTTTCTTGTCAATAAATAGATATAAACTTTATTGATGTCTTCTTGCTTATTTCGTTTTATCGTAGAGATAACATTTTGTTTTTTACTTTTGTATAGTAGTACTATTTAAATGATCGCTTCGGTTATATTCGTCAAGCTTCGGAAATCCGAATGTATTTTAAAGATATATATATATATAGCGTTGTTATTACATAACTAAACATTTCGCTTAAATTTAGATTAGGTCAGCCAATTTAAAAATAAAAGTAAAAAGTGTAAAAAGAGTAAAACTTTAAAGCCGAAGCGCATAATTTAAATAGTAGCATTTATTACTTTCATATGACTTTCAAAAAGAGAAGTTGTAAATGCAACTGTTTATCTGTATCAGAACTTTTATTCTGAATGGACCATTTTTGATGATTCTTTTCCATCTTATATCTTCTATTATATTCAACTATATCGTCAAACTTAATGCTGGCATTTTGCAATTTTGGTGAGTTAAAATTATGTTTATGGTTTTTTCGTGATTTTACAAAACCTGCCAGATTTTGCTTCAGCCTTCGGATGAAATTAATGTTTTATGTTATTTCTGTCCTCTTGCTACCAGTAGTCGTTACTGTCTCGTTATGATACTTGGTAAAGTACATATTATACGTTTGGTGTCTTTTGTCTTTTTACAATAAAAACTAATTTACTGAACTATCCCGGAATTTAATAAAATCGCCTCTGTGGTCTAGCGGTCCGGGTGTTGGACTTGACTGCACGAGGTCCCGAGTTCGAATCCCGGGTCGGTCAACAAAAAAAATTGGGTTTTTCCAATTTTCTAATTAAAAAAAATGTTGGTCGGGATTGGAAATGTGCCCGGTTGGCGATAGGCTTGCCACCTATCACATTGTGAGACTTAGTGTCTTCGGCTAGTCGTGGGTGCCCTGGTTGTGCCTCTGCCTACCTCTTCGGGGACATGGGCGTAAAGATACTTACTTACTACATATACGCGTATTTTATATTCTACAAGTATACTACAACCAATTTATTACAAAACAAGAATGTTTATTCACAATAACAATAAACCTCCTCCTTTCTTTGAAGTCGGTGAAAAAATGAGAAGAAATTAAAAAAAACTCGAAGGGATTTATAGATTTTTAAATTACTTGTAAAATAGCTATTACACTAGTTAAAAAGTCTCAGTTTTGTTTTTTTATGAAATACAATTTGTATTTGTAATGGAGATAAAAGAACTTATCCTCGATTTCTTAATGATTGATGCTACCCTAATACTGTAACATAGAAGCTTGTCAAAACGACATTTTTTTGTTCAGGTAAAATTTAACTTGCATATACTGTATTTGTAACCTTAGTCACCTATTTCATTTTCCACTACGCATTTTTTTACTATTTTACGTATTTTTCATTTTTGTAAAATTTCCTTACGCAAGGCCTTTTCTTTCCTTTCCTTACTGGGCTCACTAGCTTCTAGTAGTTTCTCTGGTTCAAGCCCAAGCAGAATGGAGGTTATAAATGTTAGCTGGTAAAAGGTATGTAATTTAATTCAATTTCTGACCCACGATCGCATCTTAACCGTAGATTAGGTGTAATAATCACAAGTGGACAGGCCCTCCTTCTTAATAGGGTTGCCACCTGCAAAGTTTATCATTTCGATGGCTATCTCTTAATAAGTTTTTATAAGACTTTTACGGAAACAAGCAGATTATCCGATAGGAAGAAATACACCTCGCCTAAAGATACCATAGATGATTATTACATGTTTTAGGTGTTAATATATCTCATGCTTATCTTACTCAAAAACAAATTTGCTAACCACAAAAACTTAATAAAAACTTTGTATTAGTGTTGCGTCTTTTTGTATTTTTTCGTTAAACGAATAGTAGGCATGATGAAAATTTTATTTTTACATCCCGATGACATTGGACAAGTTAGTCTAGAAACTAGAATTACTAATTCAGAAAGAAATATTTTTTATCTAAACATAAAAAAATGGTAAAGGATAGGATATAGAATAGCTCAATATAAAATTAAACTTAGTTTAACAGTTGGTAAGTCAGGAGCTATTTCTGACTACCGGGGATACGGTTTTTGACAAGCTTCATTTGAAGCGCTCGATCGTGCTAAATATGTAAGCGTATCGGTATTTGATCTTGATGTATTATATTTAATATTGAAAAATGTTTGAACGATTAAATTATCTTTATTGTATACTAAAATAAAAGAAGAACTTATAACCAGCGATTTCTAAACTAAACAAACCTGAATCGAGGCAATATATTCTTTCTACCTATCAGTGGACTAAAATACAAAAGCGGTGTGTCTAGGTCTAGCGGTTCAGTTGTTAGACTTGGCTGCATGAGGTCCCTGGTTCGAATCCCGGGTCGGGCAACAATAGAAAATTGGGTTTTTCCAATTTTCTAATAAAAAAAAATGATGCTCGGGATAGGATATGTACCCAGTTGGCGATAGGCTTGGTGGGACTTAGTATCTTCTGCTAATCGTGGGTACCCTGGTTGTGCCTCTGTTTACCTCTTTGGGGATATGGGCGTGAAGATACTTTACTTTACTTTAAAATACAAAACAATGGTAACTACAAACGTAAAACCAAATAAAATAACTGAATTTGCAGTTTGTTTTCGAAAAAATGTACACGTAACGCGACAAAATCCAAAAAGTATAAGTTTATAATTATAAGTCAATATTGTCTTCCTTTATTATAAAGGCAACAGGAAACGCCTAGCTATGTGAAGAGTAATGCGATCGTTTGCTGACAGTTTTGCCAGCGTGTATCAAAGTTATTTAGCGCCACGGAATCCGTTAAAATATCGCAATAAAAGCAGCCAATGTCTTTCTCGTTTATTCTATATCTTAATTGAAGATCATTAAAATCGGTTCAACTGTTTATCAATGATAATTGAATACACATATAAACATTTACTATTTCGTGTTTAAGATTTATAAGAGATGATGTAGGTACGTATGATGACAATATGAATGAATGAACTCACTTTATTATGCACCAAAATTTCAAAATAATACACTCTTTCACTTAAAATATTTAACTTATGTGCACAAAGGCGGTCTTATCGCTTCAGAGCCATCTCTGCCAGACAACCTTAATCAATTTGTAAAACATTATTGGAAGTGATTGTTGGTGTCACATACTTACCGCTTTTTTCCCGCTGGTTTCTCCGTGTAGTGCTTAAATAAGCACTTTAAGAAAATTGACACAACAAATTGAAGAAAAGTTTTTTAAAACGTTATTATCTTCGGAATACGAGGAACTAGCCCCTGGTAGCTATCTAGTGACTTGGGTTCCTGAATAATTCCACTATTGCAGTAAGCTAGTGGTGGATATCAATAGCTAGTCTGGATTTACAGCGCTGCTTTACCAATTTTTTGCATCATACTGTAATTTCTCACCATTGTCGTGTTCCGTGAAAGTGGGCATGCTCATATGTCCTAAGATCCTGGCCCTAAGTTAACGACGCAACAAAGACATACACGATGTTTATGGACGACATTGTTTGTAATTTTATTGCGCACTTATTTTAGGTTATCGCTATCTTCTTTCAACGATAGTAATAGAAAGAGACAAAACACATTTATAGCTGTCAGATTAGACTGTACGCGACTTTTCTACAATCTATCGCTCGGAAAACGATGATTTAAAACATCACAATTTGACATGTCAATACTAATATGACATGTCTAAAATGTTCCATCTCTTTTGTTTTTATGTCATTTGAAAAAGATAGCATGTATTTAAAATAAATTTAGTTTGTGAACAGCAGAATCACCACCATTGTCTTGTAAAAACAGACTCTAGCTATCTTAAAAAATAACAAATATCCTTAGTTAGAAATAGATTGACACAACCCTGGTTGTTTAAAGCTTAAAAAGGCATGGACCTTTACTGTTAAGTATTCTTTAGTAATGATATGAAATTATAAAAAATACGCACACTTCACAACACCCTGCCTCTCATAATAGCTGCCCATTTGTTAACTACCGAGTAACTTGTATAAGATGGTGGAATCCTAGTTTTATACCGACTTTTCTAAAAAGAGGAATATTTTTACTCTTTGTTTTTATGTTATAGGATAGCGAACAAGCTAAATCCTCTGATAAATCTTCTGATAAAGAGACGAACGTTGCTTTAACACACCACTTATGTTGCTATCTTATAGCTGGGATCTTAGACCCCTTGTGCAAATCTGTCGGCTACTACCAGGAACACTATGCTGACAGGAATAAGCTAAGAGTAATACCAATCCAACGAATCGGTGTGCAGTACTGTACCATGTCTTAAAAATATTTAAAACAATAATAGTCTCTTTTGCGTTTAATAAGGGTACACTAGATATTTTTACTGTAACAACATTTATTCCTATTTCACCAAATAATTCTTAATGTACAAATATATAACCTATCTCAAAGTATTTATTATAGTAACAAATTTGTTCATAAAAGAGATAAAGACTCAGTGTGTAACATTTATTCAATCCAATGTGTAATAAATGTTAAAAACAAATTTAACAACCTAAGAAAAGAGCACTGTAGAAATAAACATAGTATGTTGTGTGGCAGTAGGTACAATGAATCGTTGAATAGCTTATAATAACAAGTAGATATTTTCGCACCCATAACCTCGAAGAGGTAGTCAAACGTACATCCAGGAAACCTAACATCGGCCTAAGATTCTTAGTCCACAATGTGATAGGCGGCAACGTCTTTTATTAGAAAACTAGCTGTCACCCGTGGCTTTGCTCGCGTGGTACTAAATGTATTTACCATTAACCAGGACTTTTATTCAAACTTTCAACCCCTATTTCACCCCCTTAGGAGTAGAATTTCCAAAATTCTATCTTTAGTTGGTGTCTACTCAATAAAACGACCCTACTCACCAAAATTCATGGCGGTAGCTCTTAACAGTTTTTTCGATGATTAATCAGTCAGTCAGGACATGTTATTTTATAAGTATAGATTGAAACAGTACCTTTAGAGTTGTCCGTCCCTAAAACATTAGTCCAGTCCAAAGAGTATATAAATACTACGTAATAAGAGGCGGGACTTTCATAGATACATAGCAAACCCGAATTGTATAAAGTTTACTTGAAAAGTATAACCCGTATAATTTGAAAGTAAGTCTAAAGGCATTCAGATATAAGGCAACTAGTGTCATATGATTTGGGCGAATAAAAAACATAGCAAACTTATTTTTTTTATTTTTTTATATGAAGTTGCGCCAAACTGGTCCAGTCAGGAGTTTTTAGGGTTTCACCTAGGGTTAGTAGGGTTTCATGATGTTGTCTGTAAGCTGTTACCTAAGTACCTTTATTTTAAACATCCTAAAACTTATCTCGATACCTACATGCGTGTGCAGAACTTGTAGATTACTAACCTGGGGGGTTATTATGTATCTCAGTTGTCAACTCAAACTGTAAAAGTGTACATCAAATGACGTCATTTGTGTTTGCTATCTCTATTGTATTTCTGTTGGTCACTGGAGATAGCAAATACAAAACACGTCATTTGACAGCGATTCGATGTACACTCATCCGTTTTGAGTTGGTTTGAACTGAGTTACATAATCACTCATATCTCATAATCACTGGTCAAAAGTCAAAAATGTTTTTTTTTTTGTAAAAAACGATATTTCTTTAAAATTTACTATATTTAATGTAATTTAAGTATTTTAGTTAATAATTATTTTTCCTCGTGTTGGTCTTGGCTCATTGCAGGATAAAGAATCTGGCTTCCTGACAGGCAGCTTGTAAAGATCGAGCAGAGGTTAACGTCACTAGCACCGTGACGTCGGACTAGGCGGTAGTTTCGCAGTGACTCGCCTGGATTGGTACCACCGCCATACCTATTCCTGCCGCCACTATATCAGCGCTTGTCGTTGACGTGTTCCGGTTCCGAGGATAAGGTAGCCGGTAAACTTACTTTTGCTCGAGGCCTAACATCTCTGCCTCTGGTTGGCAACGCACTATTACCACCTATGGTGTCTCTAGGTGGCGTGAATATCTTACCACCAGAAAATCCGTGTGCTTGTTTGTCTTCCAATATCATAAAAAAACACACAGAAAAAAAAGACGTATCATTTGTTCCGCTAGGTGAAAAAAATTATTTCGTCAAGTAGCAACAATGTTTGCTCGAGTAGTTTTCTTATCAAACTTAATTCAAAGCGTAAGGACACTCGGAGAAAAATCCTCAACAAGGAAGATGGGAAAATAACGAAACGAAATCATAAAAGTTGAATATACTTTGAAGTCAAACTTATAAATTGGTTTCACATGATTGAATTACATTTACTAAGTTTAAAGCAAAATGACTCTTATATCATTGGAATTCAAGTCACATTTTAAATTTCCACCTAAAGAAAATATTTTGAAACCTTAAGGAAAATTTAAAAATCCACTTGATGGCTTAAGAGAATTACGTTATTAAGATTGTAGAAGGGGCGCCCAAGAGCAGTTTTGGGAACTCACTCAGGCAGGTCAGATTATGATAAAGATGTCTTTATTAAGTTTGTAGTAGGGGCGCCCAAGAGGAGTTTTGGGCACTCGCTCAAGCAGGTCAGATTATGATAAAGAAGATGTCTTTATTAAGTTTATAGTAGGGGCGCCCAAGAGGAGTTTTGGGTACTTACTTAGGCGGGTCAAATATGGAAGATGCCTTAAACGGTTTACCAAGATTAATCTCTGTATATACGAAATCTCTATAAAGAAGTTAATATGTAGGTTTGTCTGCCTACATTTTTTGACTTTGTACAATGTACATTGGTATTATCTGTATGATGCACGTTATCTTCAAGTGAGTGTATAAGATCAATAGCAACAACAGACTCGAACAAATGGAAGAATTGCTGTAACCATGTTGTCAATGAAGAAAAAAAATCGTGTGGGACTTAGCTGACGTTATGGAATTTTTTTTATTATACATGTTAGTGAAAATTCTGACGAATCTGATTATTTGTTATTTTACTTGATTTTTAATATTTGAAAATATTGTAATGAAAATTTTGCTTTAATATTAATGGTTTCATTTATTCCCCAGTATAAATAGGCCTATACTTTGCAGTTGCACTGATACGTCACTTTTTTCTTAACGCAAAAAGACTATAGTTATTATTACGAGCTTTTATTTCATTTGCAATGTTTGTATATTTGTCTGGATGGAATAGAATTTGTTGTATTTCACGGTTATCTATGGAGCTGACATTTGCAAAACAATGCAAAAATATTGACGTAGAGCTAATCTGATGATAAAACAGGAAAGAGACCATAGGGGCGTCTTAAATTTCCAACATTATCCTATCGTGATTAGGCTTGTTTTATAGGATTAATGTATTATATATAACCATTTTGTTATGTATAACCATTTTGTTGTCCATCATTCAAACGCAAATTAGTAACTGCGGTAAAACTGACGGCAAAACATATCACAGTTATTCTCAAGTCCACAACTTGGAATACCAATTACAAATACAAAACTTGTCAATAAAATATATTTATTGTTAAACCTTATTGTAACTTTTAGACGTCCTCCGCGTCACTAAAGTTATAAACGTCACATTGCATTTTTTACTTATAACCATGTAATTGACAAAATCCAATAAATCCCTATGACGCTGGAGTGACTACGTATAAAGCGTCTTGGGCACCATTACTACTCTCACATGAACTCGTTAGTGTTGTTATTTTTTTAGTAATATTTTGTAATTTATACAAACTAAGTTAAATTAAATTTCTGAAGACTGTATTTTGCTATTTCTTATTTATTTAAAAAAAGGTGGATCAAATGACCTAACTAAAGATAGATCCAGTCCAGGTTCCGGTTTCATTTAATGGATTATTACTTAGGATGTTCAGATAAAACACATTTTCGCTTGTTCAATGGACTTGTAAAGAGACGAAAGCGAATCATGGCTTTTTTATTTTCTCTTTTTGACAAGCTAAGAAACATTAATTTATACTGCCAAAGCTAATCTTTACATTTTTAACATGCGGACAATTTACTGCTCTGTACTGTGAAAGACATAGAGCTTCAAAAAATAAGATGATATGCTTAGGTTTGAAAAAAGAATTCGTTATTAACTCATGTCTTGGAGTTTTGGTGCCATCGAGAGAAAAGATGGTCGAAGTTT
>NJDC01000775.1:32569-49512 GCA_002245475.1 Calephelis virginiensis | reverse complement strand
GTCTAGTTTATAATATTACCAGTAGTTTTGAAAAAAGACAAGCCCGCTCAGTTTCTTTCACTGGAACTTCTCAGTGTCTGGCTGCGATTCCGATCCGGTGGTAGTTTATAAAATGTCGAAGCATACAAATGCCATTTGTATGGTCCACGTGAATAAAGTTTTTTCTGATTCTGATTTAATTTAAAACGTCAGATGAACTAAAGAATTGTTATCCAAAGTATAGTATAAGTATAAATAAGTCTGTGATTCTGTTCAGAGAGGGGCAGACAAAATAATCTTGGACAATTGTTTTATTGTTTTTATAAAACAAAAGGATAGGTAATAATTTAAAACAAAGTATAGCAACTAGAAACAGCTTCACGTAACAAATATTCTACTCGGTTCTTTACAGAATATTTTTACAACTGCTCTCTCTTTCTTAGCCACCCTTGACATACATAATCCGTTATAGCAATTTTCGGTCATTCGGACAATTGCAGTTGTATGTGAACGCTCTTCTTACGAACTCTGTCTGCCGCTGCCAGAAACCGTGATAAAATCAATAAAAGTGTGTATACATCTGTTAACTCGTGGTATGTGACATTTATACCTGGCGGGTCCGGTGAACTTCGTACTTTATAGTTACTTGATGTTGATAATAATGACAGTTTATGTGGAAAAAAAATGTTTTTCCTATTTTCTTTGAAAATTTTCAGTTTCTTCTCTTAATAAGAAGCTTCTGATAATAACGAACACAACTAACAAAGAAAAAGCAAACTTGGTCAATGCGTTTAGACTGGATATGAAGCCCAAGGAAAATAGAGATTTCATAGATTTGCTTATTTTAAAAAAAGACATTAAGATCATCTAGCCGAATCTAAGCTTATTCATGTTCGTCGTAATTTTCCCCCACAAAAGCTCAGCTCAGCCAACTGTGGGGGCCAAAAAAGCTTATTGCTTGGTTTCTGCTAAATAAATATTTGCATTATTTTTTATCTGCCGAATGAATTATTTATAAGACTTACAAATTAATATATATTTGTAGGTAGGGGTAGGTATACATCATTTGCGGTTTTTTACATATTTTAAATACGTTTTACATAAATGTTACTAATAAATACCCTAGACAAATTACACAAATTGAATCTAACCCCAAAGTAAGCAAATTATATGCTTGTGTTATGGGTGTAAGTCAACAGTATCTAAATAGATATCAAAATAAAATTTTACACCCAGGCCTAGAAATGCAGACATCTATGCCTGCTCCCATAGGGAATCGAACCCCGACCTTGCGGTTGGTTGGTGGAGTTAGGCGTACACGCTAACCCCTCAACATGGTGGTCAAATAATTAAAAAGTAAATGACATTTAATTAATTTCCAAAAAGAAGTGATTGTTGCGCAGTTACTCAACCACTACAAATGGATGTGTAATAATATATGAGAAATTAATTGTAAAATTAAATATCATTTGGTTGACTTTTAGTGCAGTATTTTCAATGCAGGTAGTGTAGTGTAAAACTTTATAGGTACCTAACTTAAAGTACCTCCATATTTTAATTAAAGTGGCAAATCAAGCAGCTTTAAATGCTAAGATTATGTTGAAAAATCGCGAACCGTCGGTTCCGTACAAACCCGTAGGTATATACTTAAATAAAAGTTCACCCATCGCGACATTTTATTATGTAATATAACCAAAAATATACAGTTTTACCAATTTTTCCTTTATTTGTGCAATAAGAGGTTGCTTCATACCAAATTTCAAAAACTTGCAGAAATTTACTACTTAAATGGTTGTATAGTTTGATTGTGTTTGCTTATAAGTTTGTTACAGTTCCAAGAGGAAAAAACCTGAGTATTTAATATACATTTTAACATCACACCTCCATGTGTTCCCGAGAAACAGGATCTTGGCAGAAGACAGACAGACGGAAGGACTAAAAACAAAGTGATCCTATAAGGTTTCCGTTTTTTCCTTTCAAGGTACGAAACCTTGAAAAAAAGATGAGAATATCCTTTAACTACTTAACAGTTTCAGCTACAGCTTTTGCTATCACGATATCCGTCAAAGACATTCCAGAATCAATGACAAAATTTGCGCCAGTAATACTTTTAGCCTTTTCACTTGCTAGAAATATAACTATCTCTGCAACTTCTTCTGGGGCGGAAATTCTTTTTAGAGGAATTCCTTCAATAAATTTTTCCATCAAAGCATCACTTTCCATCTGAGTTAAACCATTGTTTACGAAAATATTAGTTCTGGTAGCTCCAGGTGAAATACAATTTGCTCTGACACCTTTGTCTGCTAGTTCTAAAGCAACACATTTCGTGAAATGATTTATTCCTGCCTTTGAAACGCTGTACGGAATTGTTAATTTTGTTACTACTTCAGATAAAACACTTGATATATTAACTATACAGCCTTCGCTCTTAATTAGTAATGGAGCAAAGTGATGGGTCATAGATACCACTGATCTCAAATTCGTACACATTGCCCGGTCATACACTTCTAGTAAATTTGGACTTAAGATTCCAACATGTCCAAGTATACCAACGCAATTGACAAGGACATCTACTCTGTCGTATTCTTTAATGGTATCATCTACGGCCCGTTTTATCTCTTCATCTTTTGATACATCAGTAACAATTTCCAGTACTTTATTATTACTCACTTGTTCGCAAATGTCTTTGACTTTCCGTAATGTTTCACTATTTTTGTCTAACAAAACTAAATTTGCGGATAACTTTGCAAAATACTTGGCGGTTGCTTCTCCTATTCCAGAACCAGCACCGGTTATTAGAACAACTTTATTTGTAAAATTCATTTTGTTGATTTCTTGCCCACGATGTTTCACTTTAAATAACTCTTATGAGTTCGTATTAAGGAACCTCTTTGTTTATAAAGAATGGAATATTTAAGGTTAAATGCAATAGATGCAAAAGAAAAGAGATGATAAGTGCGAGTCGTATTTTTCTATGAAAGATTCCGTAATAGTAAGCATATATTACAAGGAACTCATAGCTTACACCAACATATATACAAATGTATATAACATATACATATATGTCAGAGGATTCTTAGTTGCATGCATGAGTGACTTGCGTCTTAACAGTTCGTGTACCGTAACAATAGGTGCACTCACAGATGTTTCCTTATCGGCTCGTTTATCGCTGCTACGGATACATAAGTCGAAGAAAGCCTATTTCGAAAGGCATAGCTTGTGTTCCAGTCGTAGTGTTTCGACCACTGTCTAGCGTGAACACACAGAGTACCTGAGTGGAGGTTGCCACTGGTAATAGTCTCACCCTGTCTTAGGATGACTAAGGGACACTTCTTGATTGCGATTGTAATTGCTAATTCAATTGTATTTTAGCTGTGTAGACTAATAGTTTCGGAATAAAATGGCTGTAACATACAAACGGACGGAAAAATGGACATGCCGAATCTATATGAGTTCCGTTTTTTCACCATTCGACAAAGGAACCATGAAAATATATTAAAGTTTTACGCGCAGTGAAATCGCTTAAAACCAACTTTAATTATTTTTTTATTACCAAGTAGCATTTTACATAAATTGTAATGTCATTTTCATGATTCTTTTTCAAAATACAGCTAATTACACGTAAATGATTGCACATAAATTTAACATACATCCCTCTAGACGTTTTTAAATGAACGATGTATTTCCTTTAGTAATACATAACAACACAGGTAATACATTTTAGTCTGTGTTGATGACATCATCATTAATGACGTTCTATCATTGTAATTGATCATAATAATAATGATGTCAACATAGAGAAAATATTAATAGAATTTAGGAATTCTTAAATATACTTTCTTAGCACAAAAGAACTAATCGGACCACAAAAAAAATTAGACCAACTCAGAGTTATAACTTAACTTTCCAAAAAATAATTATTACTTTTTTTGCTTTTGGCCGAAGAATCGCTTCAATACTTACAAAAAAATATGCAATCAAACCTTCCTTTTTTCGAGTCGATTAAAAAGCGCGGTAAAAAAAACTTGTCAGCAATATTGTTGTCAGTTTGTCAGTTCCAGGCTCTTATAAATTTGTAGAAGATCATTTAGTTGTTTGGTTGGTATATGTTTAAACATATCCCCAGTTCTTGAACATGATAAGCGTGAACAGTATATTATATAAATAAGTTTCAATTCAATCATCTTTTAAAGTAGGTGAAAATCACGTTTTAATATTCCATTGCATAGATAGGTACCTACGAAGTAACAAGCGAATAAAAAGAACAAAAACTTGATGCGAATTTCAATACCACGTCGTCAAAGATAATACAAAAAGTACTAGATAGATTTTAATGAAATTTACATGGGACTGCCTCAGAATGTAGCCTACTTTCGAAAAAAAACATCATCAGTACTTAAGTATTGATTTAGTTATTGCATAAGGGGGCGTCCATAAATTACGTGAGGTGTTTTTTTTACATTTTTTGACCCTCCCTCCCCCCTGGTGAGATGTCGTGAGATTTTATTAAACCCCCTCCCCCACCCCCTCTATCTCACGTGAGATTTTTCGAAATGTGGGTTTCTTATTTAAATGTATTGGATTTTTACAGCAAAGGCTTTTAGGCTCAAAAGATACTATTAGAACCAACATGCCCGTATGATTTTCAGTAAAATCTCTTCAACTTCGTTCCGGTTGAATCGGTAGGCAGTATCGTATTAAAAATGGAGCAAATGACTTTCGGTAATGCTCTTTAAAGTCCGGAATTGTCAAATGTCCATCAACCCCCTTGTTGGTCCGGGGTTCTTTGCAGAATAGACCATCTAATTTCGTGCTAGACAGCGTGTAAAAGGCGAGCATAGATATTGACAACAAAGCCTTGCCTAATCCTGCCGCTATAACGTCCGTGCTTGCCGTTGACGTGTATTTTTTCTTTTGAAGGAATTAGTGAATGATCTTCATTGTATTACGATTATGCTTAAGATTAAATCTTAAGCATGTATAGTATGGATGAAATGGACCAAAATAGCATTTTTTTTGTGATTGAAGCATAAAAAATTGCGTGATATTTGCCGAGACCCCCCCTCTCTCCAACGTAATATTAGGCGAGATTTGAATGGACCCCCTCCCCCTTAAACATCTCACGTAATTTGTGGACGCCCCCTAACAAACACACAAAAAAATATGTCGATGAATGCATAAATGAGAATTAAAATTAAAAATGTTTGTTTATTCATGCATAGCCTTATTATTAAATCTCAGGAGTACGGAACCCAAATTAAATCAAAAGTGAAACTAGACCAAAGAAAAAATTTAAAACTAAGACCCCTAATTGCATGGCGCCGTCATCTGAATTCAGATCCATTAAATCGGTGCTTGCTTTCACTAAAGTTCTAAGCGTAAATAGTTTTTAAATTAGTTTGTTGGCACTAAAGCAGCTTAATGTGCTCTATAAAATGCTAGCCCTATGTAGGTCATTATTTATCCACATAAACAGACAATGAAATAAAACACTTAAAGATAACAATTGAATAATTTATATGAATTATCGGTCTTTGCCGCCAATTTCTTTTTTTTTGTGAAGTCAAAACTTCTTTATCTGCGTTGCGCACTTTTTTGGGAATGGGTAAAAACTTCTAAACTCGCGTCAGGACACGTGACCTGATCGAAAATTAGTAAGACGGATGGAGAGTAAGCAGCCGGCGCGGCGTAAGAGAGGAAGTATCCCCCTCTCTTTCTACGGCGCGGCGAAAATGACGTATGCCTACGCCTACTGTTCCGTTTAGATGGCGCAGAGCACTTGCGCGAATGTTCATGTTGTCATGTTTGTGTACAGTAGCGCAATAAATGAATATTGTATTCTACCACATAAATAATAGTACTTTCATACTGTTAATTAAAGCAATTCATGCAAAATTATTCCCTAACCATTCCAAAATATCAAAAATGCACAACGTTAATATGAAATTTTTCACTTCTGCCGGCACTCCCGGAGTGCAACCCGCCTCTTTTTGTTTATTTTTAGCGTGAACGTTAGTATAAAGTTGGCTCAAACTAATCAACAAGTAGGTACTTAGATTATTAAAAATTGTCATAAGTAAAGCGGTGACCTCCTTACTCAAGCTCATTTTAAGACAGCAACAATACACTAATTTCTTCATGAATACCTACTTCATTTGTGCACTAAAGTTCTTAAAATGTCCAGTAGAATTGACTAATTTTACTGAATATATAAGTACTTATATGAAATTCAATAATTACAATAGAACTGTGACCATCTTTTCTCTCTTTGGCGCCATAACTTCATTTTTTCAACAAATATCTCTGTACAAAACAGACGTATTGATTTAAACCCTAAGTAAACTATTTGCTTGTGTTAGTCAACGATAGTATACCTACATACAAATACTAAACATATATAAATATCAGAACCAATTTAACGCCCACCTCCATCAGGAATCGAACCCAACGGCCGAGCCTAGTTTTGACATGGTGAGGCTGCTGTCCTCACTGCTCGACCAATTGGAAAGTTAAAACATATCAAAATAAATGAACGCCATTAACTTGATTTCCGAGTTGCTGCAATTTTCAGGGTTCCTTAGCCAAATACTGAAAAACAGAACCCTTATAGATTCGTCATATCTGTTTGTCTGTCCGTCCGTATGTCACAGCGACTTTTTTCCGAAACTGTTAGAGCTACGCTATTGAAACTGCGTACGTAGATGTATTCGGTGAACCGCATTAATATTTTTACGCAATTATAGAAAAATAACAACTTCTAAATCAATAAAACTTGTGTTAAACCCTGTAACTTCTAAAACAAGAAAACGATAAAAATAAATTGTATATTATGTACATTAATTACCCTGTAAACTTTCACCGAAAATTGGTTGGAATGAGATCTAGTAAGTAGTTTTTTTTAAGAGATAGGTACTGTATCACCAATACTTAAAATAGTTGTTTTTTACTGTCAAGAGTTGGCACTTTGTAGTTTAGGATCGCGCGATAATTGTTTTTCATAAGCCTTTTAATACAATGTCTTTGGTGTTGTAAATTCGCGCTAAATGTAGAAAAGATGTAAACCGCAACTATTGTCAAGTATAGGTACATGTGAATTACATACATTCGTATGATTGTTGCTGCGGAACTAGAGGTGAGGCGTAAATACTAAGCTAACGTGTAACGGTTTTTGGAACGAAGTTCCTTACGGCAGACTTGGAGGAGATAGGGATTTTGCTGTGCGACTGAACTGGAAAATATGTGATAGTAAAACCATAAGAAAATGTCTGTGAAATAAAACTGTTAAATGAGACTTGCGCAGGCGCGACAGTTGCTGTGCGACCAAACTGAAAAAAGTGTGATGGTAAACCTGTAAGAAAAAGTCCGTGGAATAAAAAGGTTAAATGAGACGTGCGCAGGCTCGACAGTCGTATACACAAGCGAGCAGTGTATAATACCTTTCTCTTTCTCCCTCACTCGACCCCGCCAATGCATAGACTTATGGATTGTGTCGATTCTACATTAGCCGAAGGAACTTCATACGTACCTGGTGTCCCACAACACCAAATTATATTTTTTACATGTTTAGATACAATTTCAATCACAATGTCTAAAAATTTAAAACACCATTATTATGACTTTCTTTTTTTTTACAATTATTGGTAACTGGAAAGTCTATAGAAGTTTTGTTTACTCTTCCTACCCCGCAAAGAAAGCAGCCTATGATAAAACGTCTAACAGTGTCTTCGTCTATACAACCTCTAAAAATGTAACAACAACACTTACCAATCTAAAAAAAATTAAAATAAGTTATAATATCCCCCAACATAACTTGCAATGCAGCTAAGAACCATCTCGATCGCAACAATTTTCCAACAAAGAAATCCGCATCAAAATCGGACCATCTGTTTAAAAATTATGATGTCACAGACAAACGGATACACACACACAAAGGCAGGTATGCACACACAAAGAGACACACACACATGTCAAACTAATAATATCCCTCTTTTCCGTCGGGCGGTCAAAAACAACATTTACCAAATTATCTTATTACTAATATAACACTATAGATACGTATTTAATTGAATACATGCTGACGAGGACTAAGAGAGCCAACGCACCACCACCACCACCCACCACAGCAGCTCGTCACACCGAGTGGCTCCACATCGACAGAGGATGAATACGCGACCCCTCCAAAATTCGATGTGTCGAGCAGTGATGACGAGTTACCGCCTCCAGCGCCGAGTCGACCATCTGCGCCGCGCCAAGGGAGGCCACCGCAGACGCGCCTGGGACAAGCGGGACCATCCGCCCCGCACCCGGCCCCCGCTGTTAATGGTGCAGTGCGCTGCATGACATGGACAGGACAGCTGAACTGTTAATGAAAACGTCATGCGAGCATACTATAGGGGGGAGTTCCCGTATGTTGTCTCTGTTTCAGGATCTTGAACCGGGTTTGACCGTTTCTGTACAACGACTGTCGGATCAGGTACGGTTCATTCAACGAAGCCGAGTTTTGAAGGATTCTGTACTTAAATGGCTTCGCTCAGAAGTTACTGTTTCAGTGCCCACCGCCGAACGTAACCATCCGGTAATTCAATCACCGTCTGTTCCTTCGGTGACGGGGTTACTAGGTTGTGGCTCTGATGCGGTGGACGTAGAAGCCATAACCGTTAGTACCCAGGAACATGAGCGATTGAGGAGAACTTTGGAAGAGACAATTCTGGAATTTAAATATATGCCGATGAACGAGACCGAGTTTGCCACGTTTTCCTACGCACAGACATAATATGGCGCTAGTGATGGCTTTAGACTGCATGCTTGATCCATACCTATTGTCTAGCCAAGATCTAGCTGATACATATTCGATCCTGTATTGTGCAGCTATGGCGGCAAGCCGTGTAGCTCGCATCAGGTTCCCTGAAACTGACCGAGACATACGGCCAAATTATGCCAAGCCAGCATAGCAAGATAGGATCGAACGACGTATCGGCACAGTTAGAGTCATCATTGGTACTTATTTGCTTCAGATCGGGAAACAATCGACCGAAAGTCATGGGCTATGTGACACAAGCTTTTGCTGGCACAGGTGTTAGACCAGCCGATTACATGTCTTGTGTCACAGAACGCATTGACTATCTGAAGCAGAAAGTGTCTGCGTGGGCAAACCGGCTTCGCCGTTATAAAGAGCGCGTAAACAGGTATCACCAGAATCGTCTATTTCAAAGTGACCAAAGAAAGATGTATAGGAGTTGGGAGGAATTCACTACCGACGTGGGTGATGGGCAGGTCAAATATGAACGAAAAGTCTACGTTTTGGAAAAGTGTTTGGTCCGTTGCTCATGTTAGTGGTGAGTGGATGAGCATTGTTGAGCGTTCGTGTGAATTATTGCAACCAATGACAGCTGTTTCTATTGAAATTGATGACACATGGATGCGGTCCGTCGGACGCATAATTGGAAAAGCCCGGGACCAGACGGACTGAACAATTTTTGGCTGAAATGGTTGCGTTCTTCACACGCACGCTTACGACGACGACACTCTTGCAACGAGTGTTCTAACCTTGTTTCTAGTTTCATGTATGTGGTAGTGGACCACGGCTCTTTGTCTTCCAGGAGATGGAGGGAGTTTTCATATTTCTGAACCCATGAGGATTGAGCGGAGCATTTCCCAAGGTGACAGCTTGAGTCATTTGGGGTTTTGTCTAGCTTTAAATCCTTTGAGTACATTACTACTTAGGGATTTAAAACTAGGTTACCGGTTGCGTAGAGGGGTTGAAACTATTTGTCATCTTTTGTACATGGATGATCTCAAATTTTTTGCTTCAAATAAGACTTGTTGTCACTACTTGATGTAACACATACATTTAGTAGTGACATTAGAATGGAGTTTGGAGTAGATAAATGTGCGATTATACATGTGCAAAGGGGGAAGGTTGTACTATTAGCGACTATTTACAACTTTCAGAGACAATATCCCTCAAGTCTCTCTCCGAAACCGATACTTACAAATATCTTGGTATGCCAAGGGGTCTAGGTATACTGGACCGTGTCGTTAAACAACTGGTGACTGAACGTTTCTTTGACCGCTTGATAAAAGTGTTGAAAAGCCTTTTGTCAGGGGGTAATAAAGTTCGCGCTTTCAACAGCTGGGTGATACCTGTTTTAGTATACACCTTTGGTATATTAAGGTGGACTCAGACAGAACTAGATACCATGGACCGAAGAATCCGTAAACTATTGACAACATATCGCATGCATCATCCACGCTCATCTGTGATGAGATTGTGTATTCCTCGGAAATCTGGAGGACGTGGCTTCCTTAATGCCAAAAACCTCCATAACCGTGAAGTATACTATCTTAGAGAATACTTCCTAAATGTTGAGTGTGAAATGCATCGTGATGTTGTGTCAGTAGATAATGGACTGACCCCGCTCTCCTTAGGTAAAGAGAACTGGCATAAACTGGTGATACTTAGCACTCAGGATCGTTTGAACGTATGGAAGATCAAATAACTACATGGTCGATTTTATCAGGTTCTTTATGGGCCTGATGTCGATGCACAAGCGTCCATGTCTTGGTTACGATTCGGTGATCTCTTTGGTAAACCCGAAGGTTTTGCTTGTGCAATTGCAGACGAGGTTGTCAAGACGAATAACTATCGGAAATACATCATGAGGGATGGCACTGTTGACATATGTCGAGCGTGCCATCGTCCTGGTAAGTCTATCAGACATATTATTTCCGGTTGTTCCCATCTTGCCAACGGCGAGTACTTGCACAGGCATAACCAAGTAGCCAAGATAATTCACCAGCAACTTGCTCTTCGATATGGACTTGTCGGTTTTGAAGTGCCTTACTATAAGTATACACCGGAGCCAGTTCTAGAAAATTGCCATGCAAAGCTCTACTAGGATAGGACCGGTCTGTCGTCACGGACAGGACTGTTCTCACCAAGAAGCCTGACATCGTGTTGGTAGATCGATTGGAGCGCCGGGCTTTACTTGTTGATATTACTGTTTCATGTGACGTTAACCTCGTGAAAACTGAGAAGAAAAAATTGTCAAAATACACAGACTTGGCTCACGAGGTAGCTGACATATGGGATGTTGATTCAATAACAATTATCCCGATAGTCGTGTCAGTAAAAGGTCTAATAGCGAAGAGTCTCGACCAACACCTTAAGAGACTCGCTCTGCAACCCTGGCTCAAGAAACGGATTCAGAAGGCAGCAATTTTGGGGACGGCCCGAATTGTGCGGAGATTCCTCAGTCTGTCTTCCTGACCACTGACGGTATAGTTGTAAGACCACCGTCTTTGGGGCTCTATTTTTTATGTTTGTATTTTTAATAATTTATTTTTTATATTGTTAAATGTATAAACTTAGGACATAAGAAATACTGCTAATAAATGATAATAATAATGAATAATAATTGGAAGTAACACATTGACACCGTGTGCCAAAAAACTGCGAGCAATAATGGCAAAATTCTCAATAATTAAAAATCGGGTACCTTAACTACATTAAGCTACATATGGATAAAAAGCCTCAGCCGCGAGTATTATTTCTTTGGATTGAGTAGTTATGGTCGCACTTTTAAAACGTGTATCGATATAATTTATAAAATGCAATGCAATTGCAATTTATTATGCATATTCACATTACTTATGCATATATTTTACTTATTTTCACCTATCCCGATCCTTAATAAATTTAATCATATCAGAAATAAACCAAAAAGTATTAAATTAGAATAACTACGTCAGTTAAAACCGACTTCAAAACTAAAAAGTAAAAAATAGTAAAGATTTAATATTAATTATATACTACCTGTTACTTATGTGTGCTATTAACTAATAACTTTGAAGTCGGTGCCAATCCTCAAACTAATAATTATATTGGAGTGGCACCGACTTCAAACCAAACAAAGTTTTAATTAAGGTAGTTATTTTTATTTTATTTCTGTTATCTTGCTCAAGGCCTATAGTCCGGTGAAGCTGTAAAATGTTAGCCATTAAAAAAAGCTCAAGGCAGGTAGAAATGAGAAAACGGAATACGTAATAAATGTCGAATTTGTAAATAAAATGAACTAAAATCTCTTAAAAACGCCAACTTACAAACTGTATGGCATTGTATCATGATTAATATTATGTCGCATTTGTAAGACGACAATCCTAAAACTGTTAAAGTATGAGGGAGCAATGATAACTTAGTGTTTATTATCAAAGATCTCATCTATTCTTTCTATACTTTATACGTACAAATGAAAATACTCGCAACGTTATCGTGGTCGATACTAGGTGGAACAGGTGGACTTGATCTTAAATTTACCTAGTACAACCCATCTCTATGCGGAACCCCTTATGAGCGAGTTCTACTTGCAGTTGGTAGCTTTATTTTTGATAGGTAAGATGATTTCGACCTTAAGTGCCAGTCACTTCTGTCCCAGGTTAAGTTCTTAAGTTAAGGTTAGGTTAAGTTCTGCCATATTCCCCCCCAAGGGTCCGAGGCTTGTCGTGGTGGGGGGGCTGAGTAAATGGGGTCGAGCCGGGGCCCCGGTGAAACCAATTCGGATCAGGGAGGGCGCTCCTCTGTACCCCTCTCTGTCCAAGAGGGGACACGAGGAGCGCACTCAGGGTGATGGTCCATTTGGCCCGTGTGGGATGGCGGCAGCACGGCCCGCGGAGAAGTGGGGCGGGCTTTCCATCTAGCCTGCCCGGTTGAGATGGGGTTGCGGCAGGTACGGGGGTGCCTGTCGCCACTGCAACCCCCGAAGTGGTGCACGCTGTGTCCTCGTGCACCATTTCAGACGATATGCGGCCCCTGTTAAGTGGGGCTGCCAGAAGGGGATCGTTTGATCCAGCGCCGCCGGGGCAGTGGAAGTTTGCGAAAGCATCCCCACTGTCCCGGTACCTGACGAAGGGGAGGACACCGTGTGGTTTTAGTGACTAGGGGTCTCACATATCTCGCCACTTCCCCCGAAACTGACGGGTATCCATGATGGATATCAACACGTCAAAAAAAAAGGTTCTGCCATATTGAAAGCTGAGTCATTTTGATCCACCACGTGGCACATTTTTCTCTTATCTTAGCAATGTGGGGAGAAGGATTGAGTTTAAATATACTTCAATAAGTATTTTTATTATAGAAGTGACCATGAAACTTTCATTATTAATTATGTTGTAATTTTTGTGTGCACAATTCTTTCAAATCTAAGTTGCAACTCAAAACTTTAGTTTAAAATTGATATTAAAATAACCACTCAACATTTATTATACAAAAATATAATATAAATAAAAAATATAGATAAAAATACAAAAAATAATAAAATAATACTTTATAGGTAGATAGTAGTTGTAATATATCTTATTATAGATTGTATTTACATTTTTTTTATATTCGTAGCCTTTATTATAGATATTATTCTGATGACAAACTATATTCCTGTAAAGTTCATCTAAATCGGTTCAGTCGTTTTTGCGTGAAACATCCGTCCGTTCTCACAAAACTTTCGAATTTATATTAGTTTGATGAAAGCCTTATTCTTACAAATTATAAAATATGATTGAGGTAAATAGCTCAGGATGTTCTTAAATCCGTAAGAACTAATTTAATTGTCGCCATAAACATTATAAAATGAAACAGTTAAATTAGTAATAAACTACATTTCTCTCTGGTTAGCATTAAAGCAGCTTAATGCTCTTAAATAAACCACTAGCCCGGTGCAAACTATTACTTACCCTCGTAAACAGCAGTATAAGACCACAATTACGTTGGTCCACAAACATAATCATCAAGATGTCAGTGCTGTAGTGATAATTATGACACCCATTTTGATTTTCGCCTCGTTGGTCGAAAAGCTAGCGTATACGCTTAACTCCACCAACCACGGCGAGGCTCGGGTTCGATTCCCGCTGGGGGCAGGTATTTATGTGATGAACATTTGGACAAACATCCGAGTCTGGATATCTAAGTATTTGTATGTATTACTATTAATGACTACTTTGAGTATTAAATTGATTTAATACTCAATGGTTGACTAACACTCATAACACAAGCATATAATATGTAGGTAGGTATCTAGTTGCTTACTTTGGCGCTAGATTGAATTTGTGTAACTTGTCCATGGAAATCGGTTAATATCATTTCATGCTCTTGTATATTAGTTTATAGGAAGGCAAACCTTGCGTGACTTTACTGGCTACAATTGAAACCGGAACACGAAAATCGTGAGTACGCACGTTTTGACGGCAATAGTGGTACCTAATAACAATTCGAAAAAGTCATTACAGAAATTCACCACCAAGTGTCAGTCACGATGTTAGTAACATGTAAACCATGCTCATCTCTTATATTGTTCTTCATAGTAAAGCAACCACTTTAATATCTAATATTACGTCCCCTAATTATGTGTTCAATTTAGTTATGTAACAACTCGAACTTGACTATGAATTATAGGTACATACTTAAATAGGTATGTTAAGCAGAGTAGGTGTATAAACTTGCCGCCTCCAATTTCATTACGCATCATTTCATCATTTACCAATCGCTGTGGTATAACTCATAAACCACCAGCCTAATAATTAATTTTTAAGGACCTACGTATAAATCATGACTTACAAAACGAAAATCTTTTGTTATTGGCCAAGTAATCGTATAGCAAACAAACAAAAAACAAACAAACGAGTTTTTAGATTGAGTTAAAAATTCTCTTCAAAGTTCAGGCAGCTTTCCACGTTGTAATAATTTGCTTGTTTGAACAAAACCCATAAAACCTCATAAATCCAAAACAATTTCCGCATTTCACTAAAGATCGTAATAGAAATGAGAAAACACGATGCAAGCAAATTCTAAATGAAGATAATAACTCACCCTTTCATCCCGTAACCCCACATTTTATCCCGAACTCATACAATTACAGCAACAACGGGGGATTTAATAACGCAATTAAGAATTACACAGTTCTAGTATTCTCTAAACAAACGGAACTTGAAATTTTGTTGACTAAATTAAAAATTATAAATAAGAGATGTTCGTTGCTTTACCTGAGCGGCCTTTACTCCGAAATTTATTGTCATAAAATGTTTTATCGTCTCTGTGGCCAACGGTCTGGTATCGGACTTAAATGCTTGTGATCGCCAGATCGATCCCCGGGTCGAGCAAAAAAAATCACAAAATGTGTATTTTCAATTTTTTAATAAAAATAATTTTACCCGGGATAGGATATATGCTCGGTTGACGATAGGCTTGCCACCTATCACCTTGTGGGACTTACGACCAATGTTAATAATGTATCTCAATCTAATGGATTTCAAGCAATCTAGATAGTTGCGTATCCAGCGGCCAATCCCATACCTAATTGCCATATTTATCCTGTCCACATATATGTTATTGGCAAGCGATATCATAAAAATGGATCAAAATACCAATCTTGGACAGCAAGTTTTGGATTAGGATTGATTATTAATATTGGCCGTTAGTGTCTTGGGCCAGTCGTTGGTGCCCTGGTCGTGTCTCTGCCAGCTTTTTCGGGGATCGGTTAAGATACTTTTATTTGATATCACCCATAATACGGTTAAATATATTTAGTCAATTAATATCACACTACAGTGCCTTTATGGACCTAGTGAAGATTCAAATGCATGTATTTATATGTTACTGTGAACTAGCTGTTGTCTGCGACTTTTTGTTTAATTCACGATAGATGGTGTTGTTATTGCTGCTGTACAACAGTTGTCTCGGTTTGTTGCCACTACATTACCTATCTCTGGAGCTGTAGTGCCAGTTCTCGCCATTATCCTTCCATGCTCGTGGTTAGCCGGCAGACTAGCTCACCCAACGAAATCCCAAGTACTAGCTGTGTAATCTATGGTGTCTACGCGCAGCGGTCGTAGCTTACCATCAACTGCTTCGCCATTTGAGTACTTAAATATTTCTAATTTAAGCTCAGAAAAACTGTAAAAGTCTGACATTAATTATTTAATCACCACTTTGCGATATTTTTTTAACGAGCTGAGATGGACATAAATGTTATCAACCTTCTAGTACTAACTACAGAATCATGGCCTGCTTTAACCAAAAAAGAGGATTCCTCAAAATCGGTTCGATATTGACCGATAATAATTCCGATATGGCGGAGTAATGGCGTAACAACCCAAAAAAAATATAAGACTAATTGATGACCTGTGTTTGGAGTGGGTTAAAAAAGAAATAGTATTAGCCATTTTTCAGATCACAGGCTACTACTCTTGCTAAAGAGTATTTATATTCCTTGGACTACTACCCGCATGCGTAATTTCGTTCGTTGCTTGAACTCGTAAGCGTGATTGTGAATGATTTTCGTATTTTTATCATCAACGGGATAAAACACAACGGATGCAAGAAAATTTCAAGTCAATAAACCTTTTACCAAAAAATCCCCAGTTTATCCCGATCTGATACAATTACGAGTATATAAACTCATTCTAGCGTTTCCAAATACAAAATATCGTTACATTTTTGTACTTTTTTATTATCAGCAACTGGTGTTAGAGTGCGGTATGGCAACTCAGGGTAGGATTCAACCGCCTGACCACAGCGCCTAACTATTAACAAGTGTTTGGCACTGTCGTGTTCCGATAAGGTAGCCGATAAACTTGCACGTTAGGTCTGACACTTATAAACTTACCTATAACACTTGTGGTGTCTGAAGGCCATTTGTTGTCTCTTACCATCAGGAGATTGGAGACCCGTGTGTTCGATTGCTGTCCTATCCCATAAAATAAGGAGATTAGAGGATATTAAGTAATTTAAAAAATACATACATATATATCTTCAGGCCAAGTCCCTTACGGGGTAGGCAGAGAGTATCGAGTGCCAGACCTCACGATCCTGACAAACCTGTCTTGATTCCTTCATATTCATAACCCTTTTCATACAAACACGCCGGTTTCGGAGACTCTTGACACCACCCTCAGATAATATCCGATTGATCTGATCG
>NJDC01000775.1:8042-32298 GCA_002245475.1 Calephelis virginiensis | reverse complement strand
GCTCTCATTTCGACCGCATTTATCCTACTTTCATGCTCTTTCTGACATACCCAACTCTCGCTTCCATACAATAACGATGGAATAAGCACAGAATTATGCAAAGCGAGTCTTAAATATTGCGTACTATACATATACATACACACCACTCACCATCATACTAGCGATAATACTAAACTTTCTTATCGTCAAATGTGGAAAGCTTGCCACAGTCTTCGGCATTCATTGTAGTCCAAAACTCATAACCCTTGCTTGAAGTATAAACACAGTGAAACAAGAAAATGTTTTGCATTTTTATATTAAAACATCAACGAATAAATAGTAACAAAAAACACTTTAGATTTGTCTTACATTTTACTAAACATAATAAATATTTCTTTACATATATTTTAACATTTATTAAAGTATCAGTGTAGAACAACAAATTACTAACACTTATAAAGATGCAATTCTAAAAAATATGATAATTAACACAGTCTAGAGAATGTATAGCTCTTTCTACTCACTGTAGCGTTAGTTGTCGCTCTGTTCCAGTTTTGAGAGTAACGGATAGCGCCCACTGTTGACGGGGCGGAGCGTGTCGGGCCGGGGCGCATCGCATTGCAAAGCCCACTGATGCGGGCCGGGCCGCATCGCATCGGCGCGGATTTTTGTTACTCAGTACCAAAGTAGAGCAACGAAATAGAGAGGCCACTCAACGTTAAAATCGTCAAGTATGGAAAGTTGCGCCGTCTAGTAGTTGTCATACCAATCTTCAAATATGGAAAGTGGCGCCTCTAGTAGTTGTCGTAAGAAACTTTAGCGTTAAAATACCATAGTGCTCTTTTCTTAACAGTAATATCATGATCTTTGGTCACTGTCGGCCTCATCGGGGTAAGCGCGCGGGGTGCCTCGCGGAATTCCGCCGCAGAAAAATCTGAACCGATGCGCCTCGGCCCAGTGGGCGTTGCTCCGTACAAAATGTATGCAAGCGATCTAGGCGGATTATTGCGCTGCGATGCGCCCCGTCCCGGCCCGTCCAACTGGGCGCTATCCTTCATATAGCAAATAAACGTATAGTGCACAATAATAATTTAAACTATCAGCATCATAGCCTCAAAACATTAGAAAATATATGTGTGCTGAGAAAGATTTTCCTAGACGAATAATACCAGACCAATCAGGCCCTGTCGTTGTAAAACTTAAAAAAGGCGATGAATTTGTGTAAATATCGGGTACAAAAACCTAATTTTAGAATAAAACGGGCGCATTACTTTAGGAACGCAATAATTAGTGGTCTGTTGTTGAAACCAAGTAAATTGAACCTATAACAGGTTACTGTACATCAGAAAGCGCTCATTACATATCCCTGGACAAATTACACAAATTCATCTAACTCCAAAATAAGTTGCTTGTGTTATGGGTGTTTGTTAAAAAGATACTGGAATAAATGTAATAACCACACAGACTTAAAAATACAGACCTCTTAATGTTTATCACACAAATATCTACCCACGTCGAAAATCAAACCGTAGCATTGCGATAGGTCCGTGCTGTTAGGCGTGTATTGCCGCCCATCTTGAATTACTTCGTCCTCAAAATTATTATTTTTAAATGTTTAAATGCCAATAAGTCCATTATTTCCTGAACCCTTCCTATCTTCTTTTCAAAGAACCGCCTTGAATAGACTTATTTTTATATTTATATATTGAATAAAGAAAACATGCATTTGTTATGTAGAAGTATCGAACATACAACATAGTTTTTTTGTACAACACATATCAACATAGTTTTATTATTTGTTATTATTAAAAATACAATATATTATAATCTTAGTACTGAAACTTCTGTAAGAATAAATAGTAAAGAATGAGTCCTGAGAAGTTTGAGTATACAGGCTGATGTAAAATGTTTTTTAATTTGTAAACAAAATAATGAATTTATTTTTTTTATTCTTATTTCTAGAAAAATACCATTATTTTTACTTGTGTTATCTCTTGTATATAAAACTACTAGCTGTTTTAAACGACCAACTTCGTCAGCTGGAATAGCAATGTTTTTAATACAAAATTTAAACTATGATAGAACTTGAATCTCCAACTATATGTAAAACAAATTACATCAAAATCGGTCCAGTGTCCAAAATAATTTATTAGAATCAAATAACACTTTGTTCATTTAGATGTTTTGAACACATTATTTTTTAAACCTTGAATGTTCCTAATTTTTTTTTTTTTAAGAAATATCCAATTTATAGTAAAATCAGTAAAATGGTGATATTTATGAAGGATGTGATAACTTACTTGCGAAGCGGACCTATTTGATGGTTGTCTGTTACCAGCATTACAACCAGTTTGCTTGATTAATGTCTTATAATAAAAAATGTATCACAATGTGATGAAGCTAAAACTCACAAATAAAGTTGGCATTATTTGTTTCTAGTACTCATACGAGAAAATATGTAATTGGTCTTCATTAAATAAGATGTGAACACACACACAACAGTTATTTTCCTGTAATCATTAAAATGAAAAAGTGTTCTTATATTCTTCCTCATAGCCTTTCTGCTAAAGAAATCTCTTACAAGGGTAAATTGCCCCTTGAATCATGTTCTTGTTATAATTGTGATAAATAAATAAAAAATAATAAGTTACAACTATTTAAAGCTTAGTTTTAAAATTCAAAAACTACTATTTTGAGTATTATTAAAATAGAATAGAGTTTAAGCCAAATCTGTTGTTGCTGAAATCTGTAACCTTTCTTTCAATTTGAGCAATCTCTTATACATATTCAATTTACTGACTGTGAATGGCCTTTTCTTTTCTTGTTCCTAAAAATGGAATAAGACATTTGAATACAGCGTATACCTAAACAATATTATTTTATTTTATTCAATATGTACAAGCACAGAGAAATATAACTGTATTTTTTTGTCAGAAGCAGGGACCACAGATGTTAATAATGTGCTGCCAACCCAAAAAAATAAAATTTTAAAACCCATGTTCAACAATTATCATTTTTCATAAAACAGAATGACAAGCAAGAGGATAGATTCCCTGATGATAAGAATTAAACATGACTCTTAGACTCTTATGTTACTGGTGCCTTGCTAAAACAAGGATAAATAAATAAATATCCCTGGACAAATCACACAAATTGAAGCTAACCCCAAAGTAAGCAAATTATATGCTTGTGTTATGGGTGTTAGTCAATGATACTAATACATATAAATACTTAAATAGATACCAGAATAAATTTAATAAACCAGTCCAGAAATTAATCCACTGCCTTACCTATTGCTACCACTATACTGTTTCTGGGAGTTTTATGTTCTGATGTAGAGGGTATATTAGCTTGTAGACATATATTTCAGTCACCGGACAACTATAAAATTATATCAACGGGGTGTATAGGCCAGGGTTGTTTCTCACCATCAAGAGTGTCACCAGCTTATTAACTGTCTTTTCCCATAAAAAAAATATACTATATTTCATAGAAAAGTGGAGGATATGCTTGTTGTAATACAATTATTTACCTGAACAAAGAAACTTATTTGAATCAAATATAGTTCCAAGAATGTTGAAGCTACTATGACTGGTCCAGACTCTGTTTCACACACATCCAGTTTTAATGCAAATTTTCCATCTGGTAAGGTGACTACTGTTTCAAAAATTGGTCTGGTAGCACGCTTTTGACTTGACAATCTATACAGTAAGATTTCACCAGACCGCGTGCCAATAATAACAACATCAACATAAAAAAATAATGCTGTAACTGGCGGAAAGTCTAAATATAAATGTTGATACTTTTCCGTTTCAATTTTAAACACATTTCTTGAATAGCAAACAAAATTTCTGTCATTCACTGCTTGTATGTGTTTTATTTGGCGTATCCATTCAGGAGGACAGTGTAAGGGCTTAAAATACACTTCTGATCCCTTTATACTCACAATTTTTCCACAATCAGTAAAAACATGTAATTTATGGTTATCATATACCATTTCCTTTATATCATAGTCACATTTCAATATCAGTTGTGATGATAAACTATGACTTAGAAGATCACACTTAAATATGTCTCGATTATTATAAAAATATAATGTATCTTCGCTTAGGACAAAATTATCTGCTTTAAAAGAAGTCTGAGATGTATTAGTTGGAGAATCAACAGTTTTTTGTACAAAGATTTTATATTTTATTTGAACAATAGTAACAATATCATTATTAGCTATTTTCAAGCAGTTTCTTTCAGGTAAAACAACAGGAATATACTTTAAAGTAGTCATGTCATACAGAACAGTGCCTTTTGCAACTCGTAGTGCTAAAACTCCATAATTTACATCTAATACGTGAGATTTATCGTGAACATTAAATTGATAGAACTCTTTTATAGCTTTGGGATAAGAAGAAAAATTCACCCAAAGTATCAAGTTTCTAAACAAGTTATAGTAAGTGCAATCGTTACCAGCTCTGAGTTTTGCTATCTGTGATGGATACTTAAATTCATTAAAGCACATTTGATGCCAAATTTGGTCCATTTCATTTATAATTAAATTCCATTTCTTCGAAACTCTACGACATCGTCCTAATGTATATCCATCGACATTTTTAAATATTTCTACCAGATTTTCTAACGGCAAATCATCGATATGTATTATTTCTGTCATTTTATTAAATGTTTATTTTATATATTAGTTATTTACTGCATATTTAAAGCATTAGAATTTGTTTATTTACAAAAGGAAAATTTAAACTCGTGACTTTGACAACTGACATTTAATATTTTGCGATTGTTGTTGTTGTTTTTTAATTTTATCCCAGTCCGGGAAAGGCAAAGGATCTGTGTCTATACAGCCACGTCTTCCGTATTAATAAATCTTTTTCTTGTTTTATATTTTCAATATATGTCTTCCGTATTAATTCTTTATTTCAGTCATTAGTCACTATTTACACAGTCTTGTCTGGGTCTTGAGTAAAGCGGTGGTTTCGTTACACAAGCTCGTTTATGAGATTTGGCGGCAGCGAGGAAATTCACGATACACTAATTTCTTCATGATCATTTCATTAGTACACTTTCTCTGAACAAAATCAAACTAATTCCCATCTAAATTAACCAATTTTACTCATATTTTACACTAAATTCAATAATTGTGAAAAAATTACAACCATCTTCATTTACGATGGCGCCAAAACTCCTTTTACGATTGGTAGACACTACTAGTTACTACACTAGTGATGGGCCGTTGAAGATTTTCTGTTAACAAAACCTTATTTTTATTCATAGAAATAGGAACTTAGAGGTCAACGTTTTTATTTCATCAACTAGTTAATTTCGTCAAAGAGTTAACGTGGTACGAAAATCAACTTGCTCATCAACATCATCAGCAACCGGAGGATGTCCACAGCTGGACATAGACCATAACATAGCCACATCATAGTAAAAATAAGTAATGTGCCATAAAAGGCATACCTATGACATGATTTTAGATTTATAAACCTATTAGCCAATTCAAAAAAAGCATCTTTTGAAATTAGTTACCATTAACGATCAATGGAGAGTGTATTATAAAATGTTCTGAAATTGTCAAAATCAAAGTATATTTACTACGTATTATGTATTGTAACTTGTTTTTTTATTTAGTCTTTTTCTATATTGTTTGTAGATTTTTGATTTAAAGAAATCATTGGAAAGTTATTTGCTTCTTGGAGCTCTATAAAATGCCTAAATAATGCTTCGCCAAAACCTACTACCTAATATTACTCTTGCTGAGTTGCTACTTCTCTCTATGTTGACGTAAACTTTATCAACCTAAGAAATTATTAATTAAATAACCTTGGACGCCTAGAAAATGTATGTATCAAATCATATTCGGTTTATGCAAGTATGATTTCGTGTCAAAATTCCGATCACAGCTCAAGTGGGTCCTTGCTGAAGTTGCGTGCAACTCATAATCTGTGTTTGCGCATACCCTCTACTATATAACTTTCTTTGAACGCTCTTTACCCGGGGAAGCTCTAGATCAATATATGGAATAGGTAAATTACCAGCAAATGCATAATATAAGATTTTTCTTTTTTTAATTAGTATCGATTTTTTTGGTACTCAACCTATGTTTATATTTTCTCCTAGGATAAAAAGGTTGTCTAGTAAAAATCGCTTTGTTTGGCCTTTTGTGTGTATATCTTTTTAATGTATGTTACTAACAAATATTGATATTACCAGAGATTAGTAAATACATATTATAATAGATTGACAATGTAATAGATTAAAATAGTTCCCCGGGAATTCAAACTAAATCTAGATGGCGTTGTGCTTTTGTCAGAATCTAGAAGTGTTTACCTACTTTGCTTGCGATATATTATCCCTTGCTCCCGTCAGCCTTTCAGCATGAGACATCACAATATACGCCAGGTAAATAGGATGTACGAGAGCTGACGAAATAACGCACATTAATTAGCTAGATATCGCATAATTAAATTGAAAATTTCACATTTATTACAATTTAACATTTCACATTTATTACCTTTTAAACTTATAGATTGTTTCGTGTAATAGTTCAACGTCAGTGTGGTACAATAAATAAATAAGCACAGCACACAACACAAAGCACAGGAACAGTTCGAAACCCATTTTTTAAGTAACCTGTTTTTTTTTATATTTAAGTCATATCCGGGTCTGCGTTTTCATGAAATTTATTCTGATATTTGGGTATTTAACTATATCAATGTATTAGAATTGTTGACTGACACCCACAACACAAGCATAATATGTATAAATGCCTTGGAAATTTACTTATTTTGGGGTTAGCTTTTCATTGGTCTGAGGGAGTTAGATATTGGTGCAAGTCTTCGAGGAATGTTTATTTATTTAATTTGTTTTTGTAAAAGCAATAGTTTATATAACTACGCTGGCAAAGTGACCATAGGAGCTACCTATAGTTTTTTCTAGATGACTTCAAAATATTCCGCCATAGCCAACGTTTAGACTACCTACCTATCTACTGTCTAATTTCACTTCTGTAGTTACGACATTACAGCGCCAAAGAAATATCCGTTCTTTAGTTAATAATAACATATCAACAATAATTCATGTTCAGAGATAGGTAGGTGTTTTGGTTTATTACTAGGTTTTTTATTAGTTCGGAAATTAACTCAAACCCATTTTCCTCGTGATGGTCCGGGATCCTTTGCAGAATAGACCTGCCAGGCAACTTGTAAAAGGCGAGCATAGGCTTAACCCACAATAACACCGTGCATCTGACTAGGTGGTCGAGTTTCGCAGCGACTCGCCCAGGTTGGTTCCACCGCCATAATGTCAGTGCTTGCTGTTGGCGAGTTCCGGTTCGGGGGCTTAGGTAGCCGGTAAACATACTTTTGCTCGTGACCGACATTCAGGCCTCAGGTTAATAAAAACCTACTTCAAAACTAAAAAATAAATGAGCCAATTTCTTCAAGACTTCAAACCTATTAGTAAATAACACATATAAATATTAGATAGTATATAATTAATATTAAATCTTTATTATTTTTTTGCTTTTTAGTTTTGAACTAGGTTTTTGACGTACGTTTGTCAGAGGACAAAAGACATACGCCTTTTTGTCATACCTAAATGTGATGTCCGTTTATTCATACGTAAGCAAAAGAATAATTTTATGTCATACAATAATTCTAAAGTAGGTACTGTCAGGGTTTAGATATTTCGTTTGTTAACTGTATCATTAAAAAAGGCGTTGCTTCCCCCAGCCAAAAAATGATAAATCAGACAAGCAAAATGTATATTCGCGGAAAACTACTACTTTACTAGGTGGTAGAGTTTAGCAGCGAGTCGCTGCTCGGATCGGTACCACCGCCTTACCTATTCCTGCCGTCATAACGTAATGACGTGTTACGGTTCGGAGGGTAAGGTAGCCGGTAAACTTACTTTTGCTCGAGGCCTAACATCCCGGTCTCAGGTTGGCAACGCACCATTACCACCTTTGGTGTCTCAAGGCGGCGTTAATTTCTTAACATCAGGAAATCCGTCTGCTTGTTTGCCTTCCAATATCATAAAAAAAACTAGTTCGCTAATTCTAAATACCAAATATTTAGAATAATAAAAAAAATCAAAATCAACAATTTATTGAAACTTACATTGAAATTACCCATAATAATATAAACAACAAACACCCAAGTCAAAGACATAGCTACACTGTGGTCGTAATCATACTATGAGAAACACCCCTTTACAAAATGTTACACCCAGTCAGAATACATATAATTTTAAAACGGGTCAAATGTGCATTTTCAAATGCCTTTTATCAGAACTTCTGTTTTGAACAAAGAAATGAAAAATAATTAAAAATGACAAGTGAGTAAATTTACTAAAAGCACGGGAAAAGTGCTAATATTAAAATATTTTAACAAATACCAAAATAAATAATGCTTTTACTAATACATAATAAAATGATATAAAATACCTAGGAGTAATAATTTTAAATTATTAATAAAATGCCAATAATTGATACATTTATAATAATTGATACATTTACATTTTGTGTGGCAAAATAAAGCCTTAATGACAATAATAGTGACCACGAATAATAGTGCACATGGTTTGACCCATTTTATACTATATTAATAAATCCTTCAAAAATAGAATAAATTAATCTTAAAACTAGTAACACCCAGTCATAATCTCATAAGAGATTTTATACATAATATTACCCGTTATATACAATATACACTCCATAATCAATGACAGTAAATTGACTAGTTTTAATGAGCCTTTTTAAACACAGTAGTATTTATAGATTGTGTGAAAGAAATCTAACATATTGAGATATTAAAAATGCTGTGTTTGGAAAGTTATACTATTAACACTATGCTCTAACCGTCTCATAAACAAACAAGGATTAAGGAGTAAAATAAAGTCGATATTATAGTATATTATAGTATACATACATGTATCACATTGTAATAGAGACCATAATACGAGGTGTAACCTTGGAGTACTTGCTTATTAATAAGACGGAAAGTGATGTAGTCCAGTATAAATATGAAGTATTGCTTACTAATTAATAAAGCATTCTTTTTACTTTTTTGTGTTTATCTGTTTTTAGAACATCACGAGAAAACATCGGGAGAAATTTTAATTAGGGATACGGATCCAACTTAGCCTTTTACCAAAACCGTCAAAGTAAAACAAAAAAGTGTGTCGATATCTTTAAATGTACACGAGTTATCGGATCAAGACAATTCCTATACCTTTGATGCGACAGATAAGTTAGAATATGGTGGATCGATGGGCAGTAGAATTGGCATCAATGTGCAGTACACATGGTAAGTATATTATTTACCCACGGAAACCCATTTGGACTTTCAACTAAAAAAAAACTTTCAACTATTTTTAAAATTCAAGTGGAAAGCAGTATTTTTTTACATAACTACTATTTTTTTATTAATTTATTAGAATTCATTTATTATTCGGTTTAATATCGGCGTATTAGTCTATCGCAGGTTTTTTGCAACAAGCGCAAGTTGCTTGTGCAAACAATTTTAAGTTTTCGAGTACATTCCCAAATAGGAAAAACAGCAACAGAAATCAATAACATAACTGACATCGATAAATAACAGAAATCAATAATATAACTGACAATTAACATATCTCTTGTTTAAATATTACGACCGTTTTATTATTTTAGATTAAAAAATAAAAAAACAGAGTCGTAATGCCCAAACTCTCAAACTCAATTATAGTCAAACACAGCCGCGCAATGTACGTTAAATTTTTAATAGACTGCTAAAAAAAACTGAAAGAATTTAAGATTAACAATTTTGGAAATAGCTTAAAATACAATCAATTAAATATGCATACTCTAACACTCAGGAATATTTTATAAATTACAAGAATTTTATTTTAATGTAAAATTATTTTTTTGTAACAATTATTATTACTATTATTAATGATGTTTAGTACATTCCATAAGATTTATTTATATTGAAATTATGAGCTATTATTTAGGTATTGTTTACATTTTTTAATGAGAATATTATAATAATTGAAAATTTGTGTAAATTAAGGATAATAATTACACATAGTTTTTTTAATAGTAGTTTATAAATTAATTTAAAATATTGCAAGTCCTCAAATGGTCAAATATGTGAGAAAATTAAAAAATGTAAGAGCTTAGGTAAGTACTTACCTACTACAATATTTGCAGCAGTAAGTATATTTGATTTCAACTTTTTAAATCCATCATGACGCCACATAATATGGGAAAAAACCTTCCTTTCTTCCTTCTAGTCAGTAATCTGTATCACATGTTCATTTGAACGCATTATATAAATTTATTGATTAAACATTTTCTCATTTCTCATAAATCACAAACAATAAATAAAAATATTTATTTAACTATAAAAGTGGTATAAATCATCTCACTGTCCATAAATGCTGAATCAAGCGATTTAACGAAACCCATACCTACTTCAAGTTTATACAAAACATCAGTCACAATTAACAAACTCTCCTCATAAATTATTTTCTTGTCTTTTAAAAATACAAATTCGAAACATGGTTTAAAAAATCCTAATCAAACAGGAATGTTAACTTATATATCCAAATATAATTTAGAGCCACAGTAATTGAATTAACAAAACAAGCATACAATTTAATAGAATAAATGCATAACCGTTGCTTTTGTGGAAACGAGATTAATATTTTGACATGTATGTGAAAGAGACAGATATATTTGTCATTAAATACCTTTACTTTATCATCATTGTTTTTTTTTTTAATTTTTAATGAGATGTCTTAAGAGTTATGATAAGACTTTAAATCTAATACATCACATTTTTAATGATAATGAGTAGTGATGTGAACGTCAGTACAAATCAGTTCCTATACTATGTGCTATAAGAAGTAGTTATTTCTTATAGTTTCAGTGGTTATGTAATCAATAAAAAATCATAATGTAATATTGGAACAAACTTTTGTTACGTTATTTTAAGTACATCTTTTTATTTTGTGCTACTAACATTATTTATTACTGCATGTGCCTTTTATTTTGTAAGTGTTATTGAATTTGTGTAATGATAAGCTTGATTTAATTAATTTAATGAATTATTTTATTGTAATATCAATAAATCTTAATCTAATAACACTCATATAATGTTTATTTGAATTATATACAATGATTGTATAGTTTGATAATTGAGGATTGGCATTTCTGTTTGAAACTTATAACTATTACACTTATATACTTGTTGCAAATATATAAAACTATATACTTACATACAAGAAAATTATTCACAAATGTTTAAAGATAAGCAAAAGTAAGTAAAAAATGATTTTTTACATGTTTTAAGGATAAAGATTGGTTATATATGTACAAAAACTTTTAGAAAAAAAAATATAAATATTTAAAAATTAGAATTAAAAAAATACTAGAGAGAGAAAACTATACTAGTATTTCTTATAACAAATGTTCATTTTCATTTTTCCATTTCCTTTACTCCTGTGAGAATAGTGCGAGAGAGTAAAATGTCTTACGACTTGTTTGCAAAGAAATATATAATATAGGCCTCTTTCTGCAAGTTGCAAAATATTTTTATAGACAGTTTCTTACAAATCATGCATCTCTTTCATTAAAATTAAAATTGTGCGAGACAAAAACAACACAAAATATATTTCTAATCATAGGTAATATGGACACTTTCATGTACACACAAAGATATTGAAGCAATTAGGATATGGAAGTTATATTTTACCTATTTGACAGTGAAAGCGTCATGAGAATTAGTTTAGTCCCTTTAAGTATCCTATAAACTTTTGCGTGCATTTAGTGATTAAATAGCGTTTAAAATATTTTATACATACATACAGGAATAATAAATAATAATAGCTTAAGATATATTTGTGGAAGAGTACAAGTGTGGAATTATAGATTTTACTTATCAAGTCCTGTAAGTGCTGAAGCTCTGTTTTTTTGTCATAAATACAGATTTGAAAAGATTATTGTTGTAACTACATTTACTGCTTATTTTTACATTTTTATTACAAATCTCAGTTTTAATGTACACATGAAGGTCGATATGAGTATGAAATGGACGTAGTTAAGCAGAAAGGACCCAACCCACATGAACGCCAAAATTGAGAGAAACATACTAAAGAGGTCGTAAAGCTTATAATACTTTCGTTCAGTAAAAGATTTCATAGATAAACAAAGCTATGACATTTGGATAATCATTAGATACCAATCCTATGTGGGTTGGTATCTAATGACTATGGTATGGCCAGTACATATTATTATAAATATATAAACTTTAAAATCAATTATCTCAAAACTATTTAAATGTGGATTGGGTCCTTTCTGCTTAACTACGTCCAAATGTTCTTAATAGAATAAATAAACCGAATTAAGTATCATACAAGACAATCTCTTAGATGTACAATAATCAGATTTAGTGCAAAACATTGTCATAACCGACGGAGGTCGCAGTTTATCACCTGTCCTTCAGCAGCGATGAAACAACTAGCATTGTAAAACTACCCATAAGGTAGAGTGTCGCCGGTATTGATGCCAGAAGTTTGTATCTTTCTTCTGTAAATAAACCAAGCAAAACTTATACAATAGGCTGGCAAAGCTAGTGGGCTACCCGATGGAAAAGTTGCCACTGCCCGTAGACATACGCAATACTAAAAAAATTGCCGATTCGATGCCGGCTTTTGGAAAGTTTATTGAAATCGGGTCATTACCAACAATCATTCATTGTCGTTATCGCCTCTGTGATCTAGCGGTCTGGCGTCGGACTTGATTTCTTGAGGTCCCGGGTTCGATCCCCTGATCGGGGACTCAAAAAAATTAGAAACTGTATATTTTCAATTTTCTAATAAAATTAACGCTAGTCGGGATTGGATAAGCGCCCGGCTGGCGATAGGCTTGCCACCTATCACATTTTTTCACGCCGCCTAGAGACACCAAAGGTGGTAATGGTGCGTTGCCAACCTGACGCCGGGATGTTAGGCCTCGAGCAAAAGTGAGTTTACCGGCTACCTAACCCTCGGAGGGTAACCGGAATACGTCATAACGTTATGGCGGTAGGAATAGGTAAGGCGGTGGTACCAATCCGGGCGAGTCGCTGCGAAACTCTACCACCTAGTTTTAATTTTCACATCGCCAGGCATCATTTGTTTTTTTACCATTGGTACTACCACGAAAGTGGGATCTTAAGTCTCTTACCAAGATTAACAGCCACTTAACTTCTAAACTGTAACACGATAATAGCGAGCCCTAACAGTATAAAGATAAGCTGAGATAGTTGAGTAATTGCAGGACTGTCACCAGCGACTAATGCAGAGAAACATTGATCGAGTATTTGTTCAAACTAAATTGAAAGCATTTGAGCAGAACCAAGACAACTTTAGAGTGTTATTTTAAATCATAATACGATTGTGGTGTATAATACATTCGTCTCTAATCAAAATCATTTACTTTTGGGACTTGGAATGTGAACTTTTCTCTTAACTTCTACGTGAACCTAAAGAATACAGGTATGCCATATATTCAAATACCCGAATTTTTATTTGCCAGAATGTTTTGTTGACCTTAATGTACTTGTGGCACACTCTTCTTCATCCTAAAATTTGTTTCCATAATGATACGAGTATCATACGTATTGTTATCCATTTTATTAATTGCAATAATATTATTAAACAGAATACTTAAATGCCTTACAAAAATTTGTATTTGCATTAAGTATAATGTAAATTGTAATAAATATATCTAAGGACGGTTATGTATTTCTAATAAATATATGACAGTATGATTTCCTATTATAATTATTTTTATTTCTAATACCTATTTATCTAGTACCTCTTTATACGACCAAAGCTACTTCCGTTCAAATTTAACCTAACGCCTTTGTTCTGAAAAGCGATTAGCTTTCTGGCATTTCGCCGGCCGCTGCCGCGGCACGCTCGCTTCGCTCGCTCGGCTCGTGCGTTGTCTTTTATGTTCTAACCTAACCAAATCAAACCATGCGTAAACCTATTGATCATTTAGTATAAAACGAATTTACGTTCTTTTTTTAGAAATTATTTTGATTGTAAATGATGTTATAGCTTCTGATAATACGGCTTACAATTATGCTAGCAAATAATATTATTGAAATTGACTTAATGGGAAACAAAGTTTCTAGCACGTGACTAATACAATTAACAATGAGTATGACATATGAAATTATGAGAAAATATTATGTCTGTTGACCATTGCAGCAGATGAAATTATGGCTAATGAAATTCTGGCTAATGAGTGTTACCAGTTAAAGTTGTCATTGGACGGGGGCAATGCGTACCCGCGTTACGCCACACAGATCATTCGCAACATGTATGTGATATCAATATTTTGTGGGTGTGGCTGTTTATTCAATTTATTTTAGTATTTATACGTTTTTTACTTACTAATATCGCCGACTAACACCTATAACACAAACATATAATTTGCTTAATTTATTATGACTTAGCTAAACTCTGTCATTTTTATTGAGTACATTTTTATTTAGCTATTAACGTTGTAGACTCGTTATTGTTTACCAATACTTCGTATACTCTCTGAATTTACGTCGTTATGTGTAAAGTATCGAAAAGTAACTTATACAAGAAAAAGTGATTTTTTCAAACCACATAGGACCAACAAAGAAAACTTTATCATTTAATAGAAAAAGTTTCATTTATTTCCATTTTCTAAAACAAATATTAGTAACTTGTAAGATGTAGACGTTGTAGACACTTTATTTGGTATATGACAATACTAAGGATTGACGTCACATCTAATTGTTATCTAAGTACCACAGATTAAAAAGGTAAGACACAAAAAACATCTCAACTTTTTAAATGTAGAACATTCTATTAATTCTAAGATTTTTCAGTTTTTTATTCAATACTCATCCAACCTATTGCCCAACATACTTAATAAAATATCTCATGCGTTTACAGAAACATTTAAGCCACCCACATTTAGTCCAAAAGGAAAAATAAAACAAGGAATAGGGCATGCAGAAATTAAAAAACATCAAGTAAAATAATACTTTTATTTATGGTCAAATTGCAGTCTTATTTATTAAGTAACAACACAAAATAGGTTAAAATTATTAACAACAATCACTGCAGAAAATTACACGTGTGACAATACTTTTTACATTCGAAATTTGATAGTATACATTCGAAGACTGTTATAAGAATTATACATTATAATAGGTACAAACATGGGCGTAGCGAGGTACGGGTACAAGGGGGCAGCTGCCCCCCACCCCTGAAGAGAATCGGCGAAGTATTGCAACTGTCCGAATGGAGGAAAGCCGTTCAAATGAGCTATGTATGTTAAGGGTGGACAAGAAATTAGTCCAAAAAATGGAAAAGTGCAGTTTAAACAAAACATTTAAAGCACCGTGCGGAATGTTTGTCAAATAAAGTAGTTTATGGCTAATATAATTTAGTTTCAATAATTACCTCACCTTTACTAGGTACTTATCTGAGATACTTACAATAAAAACCATGATTGAAACAATATAGTCTAGGATATTCTGTGTCTGCCCCCTCTATACAGAATCCTGGCTACGCCCTTGGGTACAAAACAGGAACAAAAGCACAAAAATAAAAACTAGGATTTCTCCATACGTGATTCAATATTACATACAAAATAGTATTTTATTATGGACCCGAATTTAACTATTAATTCACTTTACCTATTGTACAAGAGAATGGTCGTAATGACATTTATTTTAAGTACTTTTTTACGTATACCTAGTAAATCACTCTCAGTAATTTCTTAACTTAAAAATGAGCGTTTTAAACTCATTAGAAAAAAAAGCGATACTAAAATGTGACGTCATAAGTGTGCATCACCGTTAAAAATACAAGAGATTGTATTTTAGTACTGTTTGCCACTGTTTCATTTTTTATTTTGTTGGTATCACAACTACAACATAATCTAAGCAATTGGTCCTAAACTTAGTTTGATTTTGTCTTTTATATTTTTTGTACTCGCATTGAATGTTTTAAGGTTATTTACATAGGTAATCGTTAAATTACGTAACTAAGAAAATATTAATCATAATCTGCAACGCGCAGGCCCTGATACTGCGATGCGATCTGCAAAGGTATTAGATATTTATGACAGAGTTTAGTAAAGGTAGCAAAAAAATTAATTCGGTTGAGGGTATCTTAACAAAAAATATGCTCATTTTATTCCCCATTAATAATGTCTGGTTATAATAAATATGTTAGTCAGCGATTTTTAAGATACATTTGAGTCGCCGTAATAAACAAGTATGAAGCGCCGTAGTGAAGTGTGTAGTAAGAGTTAATATACGATAAGATATAATATACTTCACTAGAATTGGTTATACGAAATATATATAAAACATAGTGAGTGGCCGCGTTCCTATCCAGTGATAGTTTTTAAATTTACATAGACTCGTCACTTGAATCTTTGTAAGATCCTAGTGAAGTAAAAATATTCTACCCTATATTAAACATTGTATGAGAACAATTATTTATTTTGTATTTTTTTAATCTATGTTAAATTCATTGTTGACATCTAAGTACATGAAAGGACACAAAAGATTGCACATAAATAAATAAAAAGGGATAAGCAGTGTTAGTGAATTTCAAACAGTTCTCAAGATTTTAATGAGGGTAGTTACGCCAAAATAGAACTCGCGCATTCAGGTAGCCACTTTTTCCATCGACAAGACATAAAATATTGCAAGTTCCTATTGTTATTGACAAGGCCCTATCTTTGTTTTGTTATAAAATAATAATCAATATAAGAAAAAGAGGGCAATATTAAACATATAAATAGTAAGTATTGTACGATCGCAGTATCAGCAAACCCATAAAAAGCTTTAAAAATATAATTTTAAATGTAATAAAATTAAGCTCAAAGCAAGCAAGCCGACTTTAGCCAGGCGACCGACACATAAAAAATAAACTTAATTAAAAAAAAGAAAAAAATAAGTATAAAAAATAAGTAAAATAAAAAAAAATACTAGACTTATGGGGACAAATCGATCGAATTCCAAAGTTAGCAGATTATATGCTTGTGTTATTTTACAGAAATTAATAAGTTAACCACCCAGAAATAAAGAACTATGTTCATTCCTGTTAAATTGCCTGCCAGGATTGAATCGAAGCTTCGTATATTGTCGGTGGCTTAGAGTACGCTTACCCTTGACGGCGTCACAAAGACTGCAAAGTATATAGCCACAATCTTTAGTACTACTACTAGTATCTTGTAATAGTGAAATACTCTGGCCCTAAACTAAATATATTTCATTGAAGATACAGTATCCATGTCATGTCTTTTGTATTTTACTATGTTTTTATAATGGAAAAGTCAACCAACAAAAAAAAGACTTTTCGAATTTTTCAAATGATTTTTATCGTTATACATACATTATCTCATATTTCAAAAATATCTAACTCGTCGATAGTTCATAATATTCGATGAAATCTAACCCTAGAACTTAATATATTACATGTGTAACACATATAAAATCTTAAGTACAAAAAAAACAGCTAAGAGAAAATTTCAATGCAAATATATTTTAACCCTAAAGCCTCCTTGTCTAGGTCGATGTTTCTTTGACTAGTTAAAAGTGTAGTTATTTTTGATAAATGTTTAATTAAAATCTAATAGCCTACATTGGTTTTAACGCAATCACTCCTGTGCGAAACTATCGCATGATCTTCTTCCGCAGAAAGTCACATTCGCAAAAAAAACCGATAAAATTTCACTTTCGTAAGAAGTCGTTTTCGCAGAATATCATTCATACTTTTTCGATGTCTAATGTTTCTTAAAAGCTAAAATACAATTTGTTATTTAAAATAACGTTTCACTCTACTCTCATCTACGTTAAAGACGTATTTGAAAATTTACTATATAAATTCCTAAATATATCTGGCAATTTTTGCAACTGAAGCCTCTTTTTTAAACTTATTCCTGCCACACCACTAGTTGTTTCGACAATTTCATCTCTTTTCGGCTCAACAACAATCGGATTATCATCGGAATCGAAAATGATTTCTGGATCATTCTCTATGATCTCCTCTATGGTTTTCCAGTCAGTTTGTAGCCGTTTTTTACTATGGCAACACTGACACATGGCATAATCACATTCATTTTTGTTTATGAAATAATCAGCGTCGTCTAGAATAGTCCTCTCATCTTTATTGGATTTAGTTGCAACGAAAACTGAAAATTTTCGTGCCGAATACTTTATTAATTCCTCTATATTACTCTCTATTCCATCGTCTGTAGGTGGATTAATATCTGCATAGTCTATGGACACTTTCCTATCGTAATCTATGGATTTTGCACTATCGACGGAGGCTTCTGAACATTGACTAGATAAAAGACTGTTTTTTCTTTTGCTCTGACCTGTCATTGTGATTGACTTTTTCGTAGTCGCCCATCCAAGAGAGCGTTGTACAGCCATTTTCCATTTTGTGTATCTCGCGTCGCGATCTATAGAAAAAAAAAGAAAGCAGTTGAAAAATTAACTAGAAATTCGAAATGAAAATTATCTTTGATATATCTTGATAGTTACAATAATTATCATTGATAATTAAGACAATTAACACTGATTATCTTGAGCAATTATCAAAATTATTATCATTGATAATTATCTTGCTATTCGCTATGATACTAAAAAGCTGAAACGCTTTGTCGTAGCATTCGATTTACCACAGGTAAGTAAAAATTCAAAAAGAGATTAAGTTAAATTATTTGTTATCGTAAAAAGATTATTTTGTTAATTCTGAATTCTGATATTATTTCATGTTTCAACGTACTTTTGGAGTAAGTAGTTATTTATCAAAGATTTACTCAAACAAGTTTTTTTCTGGCGATTTTTTTTTGTAATAGCTAAAGTTAAATAGACAAATTTCATAGTGGCTTATAGGAGGCTACATATATAACATAATATAGTTAAGGATGATTGTACCGTCGTCGGTGGTGGTGGGCAGGAAGGTGGCATTCGGCGTGTGCCGCTGCCGCCAGCGCTCCGCCCCCCAGGCGCCCACCGCCTGCCCCGCCACCACGCCCACGCCCAGCGCCGACATGTCCCACGACCGGGCCCGCACTGCAGGCCAGTACAATTTGCTAACTAAACTTTAAATTCATTTTATATAAAAATTATCAAATACACTCTTGGGCTTTCCGTAACTCTTTTTTTTACCAAATACTAACCGTTGTCAGCGACTCTTTCGGATTACTAGTTATTTTGTTCTTCTCCAATAAAAATATATTAAAATATACCTTCAATTTGTATGTATTGTGTATTTTATAGAGATAAAAAGTAGTCTGCATGACCTTGGAGAAGGCTGAGGCTTCATCTCTTAGTATGTCAAAATTCAATAAAATCGTCTTACTCTATTAATATCTATATAAAAAGCAAAATAAAACAAAAGTTTGATTTGAAGAAGACTATCAAATTAAAAATGAGCCCTAAATTTTATCAAGCAAATATTAAAATCGCCTAAAGACAACATTTTGCTATTATTTAAAACTTGCGGTTTTTGTCATACCAATACTTATAATCAATGGAACCGACCCACGAGCCTCTGATTCGATTCCCCACAGTAATATTTTATTATATTCGCGTTTCACCTAATGAAATAGGCAAAGTCCAGCCAGTGCAGGGTAATCACGATAAGCCGAAGGTACTAAGTCCCACAATGTGATAGGTATGTATTTTTATGTTTTATTGTCGATACACAACATACGTAAAAGGCATAAAATTTGCTTATTTTAAAGTTAGATGAGTTTGTGTAATTTGTTCAGTAATATTAATTTAAGATAATTAATCATTAAAATTAGTAGAATCCATTTTTATTTATATATAGACAGATGTTTCACGATTTTATAATATATACTTACACACAGGAATGCCTATTAAGTCGGCTTGCAATTGCATAAGGAGATCATTCGAGGTCATTTTCCCATCAACATGTAGTTTAGAGAGTGGCATGCCGCAGTCCTTGTTCATTGCTTCTAAAATATCTCTGTAAATGACAATAATCTGGGCATAGAATCGTTTTTATGGCGTTGACTGGTTTATATTTTCATTACTTAATATCATGGTTTGAAGTGATAATTATCATTCATGAATATCGTGATAATTATTACAAAATTATTTGTTATTAATAAAATTTTGCGAGTATCTGCAAATTTCCGCATCAATGAATTTTAATTTCAACACTATAAAAAAGTAAAGAGTTTATGTTTGATATCAGCATTGATATTTTTTTAATATTGTGATAATCGAGACCCTGTCATCGGAGATGCAATTTGGTAGTTGGACACTTTTAGTTATGGGTAAAATTATTTGTTATATCGATTTTGATCATTAATTTAAGTAGACTTTTGTTTATTATTCATTTATATATTATGTATTTTTTTTTTTAATTTTAAGGACAACTTAAATTCATGACTGCTTTTCAATTGGGTTTTTTTTTCGAATTGCAGTCCAGTGCAACTGCAATCAATTCTTATTAGTGAGGTAAATCTTGTACACAAAAGTTAAAAATGTTAAAGTTTTGACTAAGCTGTCATTACATCAGAGAAAAAGTATCGAAATAGTAATATTTCAGAAAAAATTTTAACCATCCCACGGCCGACATATTATTATTATAGTATGGATACAGAATTCAGCAAGTTGAACTCACCGAGTCTGAAAGCAAACTGCTTCCAAAGCTGCTCGGATAATATGGTTTTTTGTTGTAAACGCTGTCAGACCACAGATGATCCTGCAAAAAAAATGTTTAGCGTTACGCACAACATTTACACTAAGCAATACTCTGGCACGATTATATTGTTGAAGGAATAGTGCGGATCATATGGAAGGAGTAGCAAGTATTAGGGACGCGTTTATAATATAAGCCTGTGCGCGCCTCATTTGAGCCGATTATTTTGGTACTGACAACTTGACTAAGGGGAACCTCAGCCCGTTTAAAAAGTCACTGCCTACTTTTTTGTAATGTTATAGATAGTTTTAATGTCACTCTTTGAAAATTATTGAATCAGTGAAATTAGTTTGTCTCGTTGTAATTCAATTTGTTTTGTTGAAAGTATAAGATTGCGATAATATATTCAAGTTATATTTTCTATCTAAATCTCTTTCACTGCTAAACCGATTTTTATGAATAGTATGCATAGAGTTAAAGATATGAGCTAAAACATGGCACAACTTTTTAAAAAAAATAACCTTCAAAAGACTATAAGAGATGAATCATCCACTAACCTTCAAAAGACTATAAGAGATGAATCATCCACTAACCTTCAAAAGACTATAAGAGTGGATGATACTTTGTTTGAAAACTGTAACTATTAAACGCTGACGAAGTCGCGGACAAACAGCGAGTAATAATTTAAATACAGCGCCTGGTTGAAAATGATACAGGTCTTATGTCAGCGAACATTTATGAGGCTTGGGTTCGAATCCCGTCAGGAGTAATGAATAGCTGTTTGTATTTCTGGAGACTTTCATGAGTACAAAAAAAGATACATTATGTGCAACATTTCATACTCGTATAATACGTATACGTCATTACGTATCAAGATCTATCATCATCATCTATAATATAAAAATGAATTGCTAAATGTGTTGGTAAGCGCATAACTTCCGAGCGACTGAACCGATTTGGATAATTATTCCTTTGTTGTGTTAGTTATTGTCAGAAGAAGGTTCTTGTGAAGAGTAAAACCGGAAAAATTGCAGGGAAAATGGGATAAATAATACTTAACTTTTCCCATACAAACTGAACGGGTGTAATGAAGTTCGCCGGAACAGCTAATTTAATACATAATTTCACTAGATCTACCAATATCCGTAGATTCGAAATTATTTAGCGTTTTCGAACTAAAATTATAATGAAATATCGACAGCTCTTTTGAGCTAGTATGAGCTATCTAGATTCTAGACTCAAGGCTGAAGTTTAAAGCAACCTTTTATTTAAATCTTTATTTAGAGATTTTTTTGCACACATTAAAAATGGCAATCTTATAAACTCTTATTCTAACAACTTAAACCTAACATATATTTAACGAAACATTTACCGTATTATTAATAAACGCGGAGTAAAGTACTCCAAGGTTCAATTCGGTCTCATAGTCTTTATTACAATGTGATACAATAATAATAATAATATATAATGTATCGACATCAGGTCCATAAAGAACCTGATAAAATCGACCATGTAGTTGTTTACTCTTCCATACGTCCAAGCGATCCTGAGTGCTAAGTACCACCGGTTTATGCCAGTTCTCTTTACCTAAGGAGAGCGGAGTCAGTCCATTATCCACTGACACTACATCACGATGCATTCCACACTCAACATGTAGGAAGTATTCTCTAAGATTGTATACTTCACGGTTATGGAGTTTTTTGGCATTAAGAAAGCCACGACCTCCAGATTTCCGAGGAATATACAATCTCATCATAGATGAGCGTGGATGATGCATGCGATATGTTGTCAATATATAATATAATATAGCGATATAATAATAAGAAAATTTCTTGAAATTAATGAAGAAGATATCACACCTCACTCAATTGAACATACATGTACCTAAAAATATTTTTTTATTTACTTGGCTGATGCTCGTAAATAGAAACTGCATACCAACTCAACAGAAGTTAAGCAAAGAAAACACTTTAAAATAATAATAATAACAAATCATCTTTATTTCACATAAACCTACAAGAGGCATTTGTGACGGGTCTATATAATAATAAATCTACCACCGGATCGGAACGTGGCCGCACACTGAGAAGATCCGGCAAGAAAGCCGGCTTGTCTTTTTTTTTCTTACTTTACAATAATTTATGTAATTGATACATTATATATTATAAGAGATTTGCATGAGGAAGAGACTATAATATCAACTTAATTTTACTCTTTTTGTAGTCCATGTTTATTAATAAGAGGGTTATTGAATAGGAATGTGTACAGTGTTCTAGAACAATCTTGCTTATTGAAAAATGTCAATTCTTATAAACTTACCCCCTAGCATCCTTTCTCCAGTAGGGCGCGTACAGACCACTGAGGGCCGGCACGAAGTACACATCGCCGGTGGAGAACACTTGGCCAGCTATATGTTCCGTGTCCTGTGCCACGTCTTTGATGAGCTTTAGATTGTCGCGGAGGAACTTCATCGCCCCGCCGGCTACTGCTATTGAACCTAAACAAAACAAAAACTAATGTCGTACAGTCAAATATAGCTATTTCAAGAAGTTTTATAGAATTGTACGAAATAAGAGGTGTCGCGCGCGCGTAGCCAAGTAGACAGTAACGAAACTTTGTTTATATTATTTTAATATTACTTTGATTATATTTTGGTCTGCGATTGTTATTAGACTTAAGTATTTTTCCTCTTATGTGTTTTTAAGATTGATTTTATTAAATGTTACTTTGTTAATGTTTGAGTAGTCGATGCATTTGATTTTTAAAAACTAAAAAAAATTTAAAAGAAGTATCTTCACGCCCATATCCCCGAAGAGGTAGGCAGAGTCACAACCAGGGCACCCACGACTAGCCGAAGACACTAAGTCCCACAATGTGATAAGTGGCAAGCCTATCGCCAACCGGACACATTTCCAATCCCGACCAACATTTTTTTTTATTAGAAAATTGGAAAAATCCAATTTTCTTTTTGTTGGCCGACCCGGGATTCGAACCCGGGACCTCATGCAGTCAAGTCCAACACGCGGACCGCTAGACCACAGAGGCGTACAACTAAATTGTTAATTTTAGCTAAATGTTAATAGTTTTTTAAATCAATTTAAAATTAAACTTCTTAAAAGACATTTTGATATGTACAGTACCGAAATAAATTTGCATCCATAACAAACAATAACCAAGTTTAATAAAAAGCGTCTTAAGGACTACAAGAGCCCGCACAACCACACGGAATAAAAATATTCGTCATAATGCTCTTACATTTATATTTTACACTAGGCTACGTATAAGCAAGACAAACAGATTTTAGTACGTAACATTATGAAAGATAGAAGAATCGAGAAACGATAACAAAAGGGCAATATGGACACATCGACTCACGCACACACGAATACATGTACGTACACGTGCACACGCATTCATTCAGTCAGACATTCACTCACTCATTCCGCAATACAGGTATACATTACCTTCCAAAGCATAAACAGGAGGTGAATTAGGTCCCAACTTGTACGCCACCGTTGTTAGTAACCCGTGGGTGGACTGCACACGCCTGGTTCCTGTG
>NJDC01000774.1:0-15524 GCA_002245475.1 Calephelis virginiensis | reverse complement strand
TTGTTTTTAAATTGTGTATTTAATTTTCGTCACACATAATATAGTTTCAGAAATTACTGCCAATCAAGAGAATATTTAATCAGTTTCCATATTTTTGTTTTTCTTTAGTTTTTTAATCTTTTTACATCGAGTTTAATTAATCTAATTAAGTGAAAAGTTATTATATCATCTTAACAAAAAAATAAATGTTGAAAAAAACAACAAAAAGGATAAATGATAGATACTTTTTCTTGGAAATAATTTCTGAATCGTAATTCATTACACACTGTTTGTGGCGTAAGTCAGGTTATTTATTTTTTTGTAAACTCATTAATGATGAACAAGAAACGCATTTGTATCGTGAACATACTTCTGGTTACTAGCAGTGATTATTAATATTAATAATTTCTGGTATTGGTATCATCGGCTAACATCAATAAAAACAAGCATACAATTTTGGATAGTTTGGGGTTAGACCCATTTGTATAATTCTTCTGAGAATCAGTATTTATTTATGGACATGGAGATTAGCCTGTGATTTTTTCTCAACTTTTTAAAATCGTTTCCGAATCTGGGAACATCGATTTATTTTGTATTAAATTTACTCCATCTCGCGGGATCCATAGCAAACAATGAAACAGTCTAGTGGTGTGTAAATATTGTCGACCTCGCCTGTCCTTACCTCTACCCTTAAGCATGCCCTATGGGTGCGCAGTCGAAATAATGTCAAAATTGTATGAACAGTAGCGACTCTATCGTCAGATAACGGAGTCAAAATGACATCTGACTGTGACGTCGAAGATTAAAGACTACAATGATGATCATAGTAAATTATCTATAGTGATGGTTACTGTCAATTTTGAATCTCGTGTCACACACATTCAGGTGATGTCGACATTATTACTTACCAATAGACTATTTCATTAATTTCTATGGGACCCGAGAGATGGAGTAAAACTCTTTAAAAATAAAAACATATTGCTAAATTCGGAAATAATTTTAAAAAGTACACAATTTGCAATTTGCGAAACAGAGCCGTGAGTATATGTCTTGTCAAGTTTATACTCGCTACTGTCGCTGTAAATTATTAGTATTAAAACTTTGAAAACACTTTTTAGACCAATAATGTTAAGGTTTCGACACGTAACTTACCGAACGTAATCTATACCAAATAATAGTAAAAAAGTTAAAAAATTACAGACTGATATATGAAGAAATAATATTATCCCTGGAAGAATTACACAAACTCTAACCCTACAATATCGTGTTAGCCGGTGATACTAATACCAGAGATGTTAAATAATAATAATCTCTGCTAATACATAGTAGTTTTAAATAAAGACTGTAATAAATTTAATAATCACCCACACTGATAAAACTACGCCGATGTTCAAAACACAAATGCATATATCGTACATTACTAATGATCTTGAAAATTAAATAACTTTAAGTTTTTTATTTTAAATATCATAATAATAACAGGTGTAAATATTTAAAGATGGAGGCAGGTTGATAAGGACAAATTTCTGTACATTATACACTCAAAAAAATTGGTTACTGAATGTCTATATAGGCATTAACTGTTAGTTTAAAATCGGTGGTATTTGAAACCATGTTTTTTTTCTATAACACTTAAACCACAAACATCATTCAGAAATTATTACCCAATAAATAGATTTAGCCTTTTTATTGTTTTCTTAAAATAGATTTTTTATTAAGACGGTAAGTACATTTTCATTTAATTATATTAATTATTATCTAAAATATTAAAAAACGAAAAAAATAACAATTAAACGGAAACATGCTAAATACTTTCTTGATTGGCAGTAATTTCTAAAACTATATTATTTATTAAAAATACATATATCATAAAAAAATAAATCGTCACGTGTACAAATGTATTCAATAATAATCAAAAATCACAAGTATAATAAAATAAAATAAAAAAAATAATCCAAGTTGCATAATGTTTGTGGGAACCAAGAGGTGGCGCTGTAAGATATTTCGGCCCCACAGAATTTGTATGGTTTGTTATCGGAGTACAATAGTTGTTCTGTGCACCCATCTTTTTATATTTTCTTGTCAAATGTGACATTTCCAAAAATTTAAATTTTAAAATTTCTCTTATATCTTTTTGTTATTATTTCATATTCTTAAGTTTGTCGTGGCTGTTTTCTTGTTGCTTTTAATGTTGTGTTTTTAATTTTGTACCAACCACCATACCATGTCATAAAATACCATACCATATAACCATATATTTTATGGTGATAAATATATGGTTGGAAAACTAAAATCGAGGTATGTTTTCGGATATGATGAACTTAGTAAGTTTTTTATTACATAAATACTTACATCAATATATTGTAGACCAGCCTTCACCCGCGTCTGTAGATTATTTAGCGTGGGAGAACATTTTAAAAAGACACTCACTTTCATTAAAGTATATCAGTTCCAATTTTATTTTCTGTGACTGCCCTTCGAGTAAAACTACTGCTAAGTCAAGTTTTAACGTGGTTGGCTAACGAACGGCTGAAAGTTCAAAACATCTTTGCGACGTTTCTTTTTTATTGTCCTAAAATATTACTACATGAGTGTGTTGCATCCGTTTTTGGTTGATTGAGTCCAGAGTCCATAATTCCATATTAAATATTATTACTTTTATCAGCTACTTATCCTCCGAACGACGTTATGATGGCTGGAATAGGTAAGGTGGTAGTACAGATTCGCTACGAAGCTCTATCACCTAGTGAGATCTTACGGTGTTAGTGATGGTAAGCCTATGCTCGCCTTTCAGGAGCTGCCTGACAGGAAGACAGATGGTATATTCTGCAAAGGAGCCCAGACCAACACGGGAAAAGCGTTGTTGGAAAGCGGAAATTGCTTATTATTAATATACTTTGTGTCTTTTAGGTGCTTTCTTTCTTTTGTGTGTGGTGTGTCTTTCAGTTCTGCACACAATAAGTCATAGCTCATGTGCAGTAACTTTTAAAAATGGATATCCAGCTAAAACGATTTACCACTTTGTTTCATATAAATTGATTTTAAATGCAAACAATATTGTATGTCAGGAAAAACAGTAGGTAAATCAAAGAAATAAACGATATTTAATGTATATTTGTAATAAATTAAAACTACATAACAAGCTTTTATGTTTCATTTAATTTTTTTAAATAGTACACTGCGTAATTTTAAAATTTTCAACTTTTTCATTTTACGACATGTATATTACAGAAGAAGACAAAATAAACTTCATGCCCATTTCATTATTTTTATAATATAACATAATTATTTTTATATATAATATAATGTAGTGTGGCTATGCGTGCTGGTGATGATCACCGTGACAGTACATCCGTATTCGAATTAAGTTTTAACATGAATAAGATAAAATGTACTGTTGTGGTGACAACTAAGTCACCAGTGTGCGCGTAGCCTTACAATAGCACGAAAATAAAAAAAATATATTCTTCTTAGCGTGTGTGTGAATATAATATACACTCACACTAACACATTTAGTATAATTAATCCGTCACCAGATAGCGGTAGTTTCCATAGGTTTCGGAAATCGGCAAAGAGGTTTCTCTTTTCCTTTATGGACAGTTACTTTACTATTTGGGCATGCCTAAGTCCTAACCTTAAAATATTATTTTAGGCACAGATAACATTATATTACACTCATATTTTAGTAATATTTACTAAAAATAATTGATAATGAGTGAAAACTATAACTTTGGATTTTAATTATATATATAAATGTTAAAGTATGTAAGTCATAGCATTTTGATATACGAATAATTAAATATACGATGAAAAATAAAGCAGCTAATGTAAAGGCAAAATTTGTCAACGCTCGAAAAGCTTTACGAAAGGAAAAACGAAAGTTGAAGAAGCAGCATCGTCAAGAGCATTATTCAAAAAGAACAAACGTAGCACAAAACTTAACAATTAGTGGAGGACGGTTTGTGAGGAGACCAGACAATGATTCTGACGAGCATGACAAGTTTGTTAAAAAAGTTAGTTTTACATGCAATTCAGTAAAAGTATTTGACGTGTTCTGGTTAGGAGGATAATGGAGCCGTTAAACTTACTTTTGCTCAAGGCCTACCATCCCGGCCTTGGTTGGCAACTCACTATTACCAGCTTCGGTGTTTTTAGGCAGCGTGAATATCTTACCATCAGGTAATCCGTTGGCCTTGTACCTTGAAGCCTTGAACGAAGGCTTGTTTGCCTTCCAAAACATAGCATAAAACTGGTTAACTGGATAAAATGTGTTTAGGTTTAACCTTAACTACCACCATTTCCAAAACCTAACCAGTCAGGATATACAGCAAATATGTATATAATCATCAGTCACTTATAGACAATATTAAAAATAAAACTGAGTACTTTAACATTTTGTATAATGTGCTATGAATTTGTCATACCTGTAAGCTATCATCTACCTCTTGCACTAGCGAGTCTTCTTGAAATTCTCCTTCCTGATTCAGCGTCTAGCTAGTGAATCCCTTGCTTCTGGATGTAGTTCCTTATCCACTTTGGAGGACTCGTAGCTATATCCAGATCTTCTCTTTTCTAAGTGAGCTAAGTTCTTCACTATCTGCAATTTTTGAGCCATTTTCTTCTGTTATTAATATTGCAAGCTAGAAATTGAAGGGTTTACGTAGCAACAAACCTAGCCCACGTATGCTATGATCTTGTGCGACACCATTGGATTTAAATGAAAACATTTGGGTTAGTAACACATTTATCTTGCGCAACGCTATTGACCTGGTTCCAAGTGTATGTTTATCTGACGATCCAGATTGGCATGGGAAAGGTGGAGGGGGATTATGTGTTGTACCAGACAAGTATCTTTCTGGATTGAACGTTCGCGTGACGCATCAGACACAAATGAAACATTGTTCGAGAAGGAACGGAACATTACCAATAATAAAATGGGAGGAGAATTTATTTCATGTATCCAATGTCTTCTCTCCCTTTTTTGTTTTGTTATTGTAACACGGTCATATTCATATCAAAATAACAAAAGTAATTAATTGTCCTGAAATCACTTTCAGTATCAGAAACATTGTACAATGAAGTCATCTTCTGATGTCAATTGTACGGTGCATATGTGAGACCAGTGTTCAAACCTACTCCTCCACGTCACAATGCATACATAGTATACGATGGCTCAGTTTATTCCTAGTATATCCTTGTTCCTAAAACTTAAGAAAAATACTCTTGTTATTAAACAACTATACCTGCAGGAAAATCATTTTCAGTTTTAAAAATATGTGAATATCCGTTTAGTATGTATTGTCTAACTAACTTACATGTTAGGTGAGTTTTTCAAGATTTCTGTTGCCCTCAGAGAATACATATATTAATAAAACAAGTAATGTATAAACATTAGTGAATAAATGAAAAAATACTTAAGACATGGTAGCAATTGGAGAGACTATTCTTTGTGGCTCTGTTTAGCTTGAAAAAGAAAGACCTAGTACAGTTATATTGAATAAAATACATACTAAAAGAAAATAATTAAGTTTAAAGCACACACACACACACATATCTTTACTCCCAGTCACCAGTGGGGTAGACAGAGTTATTGAAAAAAAGAAAGAAAATTATTTATTTGTGGAATATGTTTAAATGAGATTTTACAAATATTTAAGTATATCAACATATTCTACCATATTTTGGTGTGCAAATATTTTTACATTTATAAAAAATATTATTTAATTACGTATGCTTTAACTTTTAAGCCAATTATTTATATTTATGACTAGTTTAATTATTTATTACCAAAACATTTAACCCTAGAAAGATAACCTACGTCGAAACAACGTAACCGGTTTTGAAATATCGTTATAAATTGATTGTGTTTCGCGGTACTGCAGTAACCGTTCTCGCGTTGGTGCGCAGAGCTATCCGGAAATGCACGCGTCACTCAGGTAAGTACAATGCTTTCGCCAATATTTACCTACAACACGTCGAAGTGACGTATGGTTATCTTTAGTGTAACTTTTTTGGACTAAAGTGAGGGTTTGTTTTTATGATTTCAGTTATAATAAATGTTCTTCTGTTTATTAGATTTTTATTGGTTTTAGGCTATAACAAAGCAGTAATATGGCGTCATACAATCAGGCTAATGATGCTGAAATTTTAAAGCTGTTGATGGAAAAAACTGATGAGCCTCTGGCATCGGACAGCGAAAATGAAGATAATTTACTGCAGGATGAAGTACAAAGTGACGTCGAGGATTGCGAGGTTAGTCCTCCACAACTACCATACCTTGAAGATACTGAAAATGACCCTGAGCCCCTCTCATCTGAAAGCCCCCCGTCCAGGGAACCATTTTGTATAATCGTACCACAGAGTCAAAGTCTCAGAGGTAAAGATGGTCACCGTTGGACGGCAACTAAGTCAGGCAGAACTTGTAGCAGGGTATCATCTAGTAATATTATACGGACATCTAAGGGCCCTACTCGGATGAATAAAACCTGTTTGAACCGATAGAATGCTTCAATATATTTATTACTGACGATATTGTGGAGGAAATAACAAAATGGACCAACGTTGAGATCCAACTGAAGAAACAGAGATCTGTTGTAAAAGTAACTTTCAAACCCACTGTTTGTGCTGAAATCCGTGCCCTTTTAGGCATATTAACTCTTACAGCTACTATGAAAGACAATCACTTGACCACGGATGTGCTTTTTGATTGTTTGTATTCAGGAAACAGATATGTAGCTGCCATGATTAGAGAAAGGTTTGATTTTTTAATACGATGCTTTTGGATGGACGACAAAACTTTGCGTCCGGACCTAAGAGACACATACACATTTGCACCTATCCGAAAAATTTAGAAGATATTTATAAATCATTGTCGTCTAAACCTTTTCTTACAATCGATAAACAGCTTTTGGGTTTTTGAGGGAGGTGCCCTTTTCGTATGTATATCCCCAACAAACCCAATAAATATGGCGTAAAAATAGTGATGACGTGCGATAGCAGTTCCCGTTATATGATTGACGCTATGCCCCATCTAGGTAAATGCACTCAGACCATCGGCTTACCACTAGGGGAATTCTATGTAAAGGAACTAACAAAAACTGTATATGGAAGCAATAGAAATAGCACATGCGACAACTGGTTCACTACAGTTCCATTAGCTAAAGACTTGCTAAAACAGCCGTACAAATTGACTTTAGTCGGCACAATACGATCTAATAAACGGGAAATACCGGAAGATATGAAAAACTTGCATTCAAGAGCTCTCGGTACATCCATGTTCTGTTATGATGGACCATTAACGTTAGTGTCGAAAAAACCTAAACCGAGCAAGATGGTGTACCTCCTATCATCTTGCGATGAAGAGGGGACGGTCAACCCTACGACGGGAAAGCCATCTATGATCCATTTCTACAATGAAAAGAAAGGTGGGGTTGACATGTTCAACTAAATGTGTTCAAACATGTTGTGCAGTCAAAAAAATAATAGGTGGCTCATGGCCATGTTTTATGGCATGATAAATATGGCGTTTATAAACACATATATAATTTACTGTGACAATGTCATATCAAGGAAAGGAAAACCGCTCGGACGAAGAGATTTCATGAAAAATTTAAGCAACAGTCTAATGGGTCCATGGATGGAGACAAGAAATCAAATACCTACTTTGCCCACCAAACTAAAGAAAATATAGTAAGCTTACTACCTAGAAGACCTACTAAACCATCGGAATATGATGACGCCACACCTGAGCCAAAGAAAAAAAAGTATTGTGCCTTTTGTCCTTCAAAAATTAGAAGGATGACCAAGGCAATGTGTGATAACTGCAAAAATCCCATTCGTGGAGATCATAAGTTTTGTGCATGTCCTAACTGACATTGAGGCCAAATTGGACAACAAGTGTTATTTTTTAAGTTTTCATACATTGTTAAGAGTATAAAGTGTTGATTGTTGTAGTTTATTTATCAAATTAAAAGACTGATACCAATAATTCGGAATGTTCAAGTTTTCATGGTAAGAATTACCACGTTTTGTTTTTTAATTTTTGTAATAAATACACATTTAAAAATCAATGTTTTTTTACTAATTCTTACGCACTAATAAGTAAATTAAATAAATAATAACATAATAAATCATATCAACAAGAAAATTCGAAATTAAAGCTGTCTAAATATGCACACATTGATAAGACGTAGGTTATCTTTAGTGCATAGTAAAATAAGGTTATCTTTCTAGGGTTAAAAACTATAAATATAACCCTATATACCGTAAACTACCCAAATCAATCATAATCAATATTGAGTGTCAAGTGTCAAAATCCCTATAAATCTGCCTGGTTACCTCCATTTTCATTAGCATTTCAATAAAAATATGCCAGTTTCAGAGACTCTCGGCACTGCCCTCAGATAATACCCAACAGATTTGATAATTGAGTATATACCATGGGTAACTACATGCATCCACACTTGTGCTCTATATCTCTTTTGTAACTATTACTTTTGCCATTTTTTCCACATAACTATACTAATAAAGTTTTAGCAAAATGCATTTGCTAATATTACTATTTCTTTCTTTCATGTCAAAATATAAAGATTTTAAGTTGTTAATAATATACAATCTATATGATTGTAGAAAACACAAGTGAAAAATCAGCCAACAGTCCAGGATGTATTATTCAAACAACAACAAAAAGAGAAGAATGACGCAAAGAAGCTTATGTCTCAAATGGAAAAACAAAGAAAAAAGATACTTCTGAAAGCAAATGAGGAAGAAGACAAAATCATAAAGAAACTAGAGAAACAATTGGGGATGAACAAGACCAAAAATAAAAATAACTTCTTCTCTGATGATGGACTTGATTGTATCCTTTGTTTATTTTCGATATATTAAAATAATATATATTGTATTTTAGGCCGGGTGGCTAACATACATATCTAGCTCCGCTGACCACCCATGACGCTTGGTTTTGATTCCCAACTAGGCTTTTGTGCAATAAACATAGATGGGTGCTTAATAAATTTTAAGTGGTATCTATTTATATACAATCAAATTTGGATGAGTTAGAGCTCAAGGGACCACAACTTCTTTTTCTGTTATAGAGGTTTCTCGCCAACCTAAATTTCTAGCTTAGTTAGTTACAGGAGTGGTATGTCTCACTCATAGAGGCCTATAAAAATATGGCAAGTTGGAGTTAATTAAAAAACAAAATGCTTGTATTGATTGGTACAGAATATTTATTGAGACAACTGTACACAATATAATAACAATATTCATTTGAAAAAAAATTGTTTGTTTTTTTGAGATTCTGTGTTTTAAACTGAGATTCTGGTTTTCTTGAGCCCCAAAACTTAATTTTTTTATTTTGTAATAGGTGGATTCTGCTAAGCCAAACTCACTATGTGTTTGACTTGAAAATTTCTCAGAGTCAAAAGCTTTCATAATTTTTAATTTATCATTTAGAGACGTGTTGTTTTTGAGTGAGTTTTTGTATAGACTTTATAAGTACAGAAACTTTCTTCGCAACTGCTGTTTTAAATTAGAATGAGTTCCTCGAACTATAATAACAAACAATGTAAGTTCCCAAACTATAAAAAACTATGAAAAAAGCACATTTGGTTTGAAATCAATAAGAGTTACTGAAAATTTAAGAATGAGTCATATGTAGAAATGCTAAACGCCCTTAACTGTCGTTTACAGAGTCAAGTATCAATCTCACTAAAAGAGGTTTATGCCTGAAAATTGGCTGTCACTTATCAAGGTAATCAAGGACCTGGTACTAATTGAGTTTTGTTCCTTATCCAGTTCTCACATACTCAGGTTTGACTGTATTTCTATATATTTTTATTATTGAATACCACCCATAATAACCACCCTTGATAAGCATAATACAAATCTCTGACTTTGTTGATTACATTGATTTTTGTTATTTGCCCAGAGATGTTCATTTACCTATATAACGGCTTTTTTTTTTTATAACGGCTATTGGTATAATATAATAGCAATAGTTTGTCATAAAATCAACTGGTCCTTTGTGAAAGACAATGTTATGGTAATATTATGTATGTAGTGCATAAATCATACACTGTATGTATATAACTTAAAAATTTATAAATTTACTTATTTAAAAATCTTTGTTAATGTATGTTTGAAAAGAGTGCAATTGCTTTTTAGTAAGATTTTATCTCTTCGGCACCTAAAATTTATTTATTGCATTACAATTTTCACGATTAAGAAACTTCTGTGTATCGAACAAAATTAACAATCCAATTGTGTTCTTTAAATTTTTTTTTTGTTGCTGCTGGTTGATATTTGTGTTTTTAGGCAAAAAGTTTAATGAAATATTACAAATGACGCAACAAAAGTTTTTTGGATTGCTTTAGAAATAAAAAAGCTTGGCCTAAAGGGTGTTTTCTTACACAAGAGCAGAGTCAACAAACTTTGTCCTGTTGTAACTATAAATATTGGTTGACTGACAGTAACTAAGACAATGAATTAAGATGGCAAAATGAGAGTCATTTTTAATATATGTGATTGAAATAAATAAAATGCAAAAATTTCCTTAACATATACTAAGATTTACTGGAAATTTGTGATAGAACAACATCAGAACAAATTGTGGCAGCAGAGAAACATTTAGCAGATGTTGAAAAAGACTCGGACTTTGAAGAGGATTTAGCTTTAGTTACAGGTAAAGAATCTGCTAAGAAAAGAAAAAGAAACGCCAATAATAACAATGGTAAAGAAGAAACCATTAGTGATAGTGAGTATGACGAAGCAATCGAGTTTGATAAGGCAGTGGAGTCAGACGAAGCAATGGAATCAGATGGGAAGATGGAATCTGAGGATATGAATGATGATTCAAATAGTGATAGTGATCAAACCCATAGTGACATAACAGATGATGAAATATCAGACACTGAACAACATTCAAAAAATATAAATTCTAGTGCTAAATTAAATAATATAAAGCAGGTTAAAGTTATTTCAGAAGATGATATTAAAAACGTATTTAGTGAAGATGAAATATCACACTTGTCTTATGAGGATGAGAATGAGACTGAAGATAATGAAAATAACCCTTTAGGAGAATCAAAAAACCCTATAAAAGAAAACTCTTGGGAAGACATATACGGAAGAAAAAGAGATAAAGATGGTAATATAATTAAGGTAAGTACACTAATTCTCTTTGAATATTATAAAATTGCTGTGCGTGTTAGCTCTGCAGAAACTTTATATCTAGCATAGAGCTTTCACACTATAGGATTATCGGCGTTATGATTCCATATTCATCTAAAGAGCCCAGAAGGTCGTCTTTTTCTTTTGCATCGTGGGCCAGCAATTAATCATTCTACAGTAAAGATGGCTCCCTGAAATTTACTCGGACAAACTTGGCGGGAGGCCTGAATTCTCTTTTCTACAAATTTTTAAGCAAGAAAATATTTAGCCTTAGACCGGATTTGAACCTTTACCCTTTTGTCTCAAGGCGACGATTGCTCTAAGCATTTGAGCTTCTGAAGATTCAAATCCTGTGGCGAAATTTTTAAATTCTTTCTTTACAGTTTTACACAGTTATGTCCTAAAGATACACAATACTGAGCAGCAACTAACTGAGTTCATGTTGTTCCGGGCTCCTTTGCAGAATAGACCATCTGCCTTCCTGCTAGGCAGCTCGTAAAAGGCGAGCATAGGCTTACCGTCACTAACATCGTGACATCTGACTAGGTGGTAGAGTTTCGCAGCGACTCACCCGGATTGGTACCACCGCATTACCTATTCACATATGTTCTGCCAATGCGGTCGAACTTTGTCTTAACAATGGCTTTTTTGGAAGACAGAGCCAGAGTTGTATTCCTTTTTATAAATAACAATAATATTTAAGACGGTCTTAAAAAAAGAAATACTTTATGAATTTAGGTGAAATTTGAATACCTACCAAGAACCTTAATATGTTCTGATTATCAGTATGTGATGTAATCAAATATTTGTTTTAGGAAGAAAAAGGAGCTTATATTCCACCTCATCTAAGAAACAAAGACACCACTTCTGATAAGGACTTAATTCAACTCAAAAGACAAATTAAAAGTAAGGAGTATCTTTTCATAAGCTTATATTTCTTTTTATATTTTTATAAGCCTTTTTTTCCCCAAGTTGGTCCGGGCTCCTTTGCAAAATAGACCATCTGCTTTACTGCCAGGCAGCTCGTAAAAGGCGAGCACAAGCTTACCGTCACTAACCTTATCTAATCCTGCCGTTATAACGTCAGCGCTTGCAGTTGACATGTTCAGGTTCTGAGGATAAGGTAGCCGGTGAACTTAGTTTTGCTGGAGGCTTAATACCCCGACCTCAGATTTGCAACGCACTATTACCACCTTTCGTGTCTAGACGGCCTTTCTTATATCATTAAAAAATAAGTCCTTTGCAGCTAGACTTAGGACTAGGTCTTACTGGTTGGCTAAACAAAAACACGAAGAACGCAGTATGAAATTCGACGATAACATACAGTGATTTTTTGTAGAGTATTTTTCGATGGAGTGGACCTCAGAGGAGGTCAATGACCGTAATCGAAAAATGAGACGACAAATTTTTCTACTACATTGATAAGGAAGTATTTCTTCAATATTTTTTTTGTCATAAAATGTTTTTTTTCATTGCCGTCTGCACGTTTGTGATTGCACCATTGTAGCCTTAATTTATTCATTTCACAAGATGTTCAAATCACTTTCATAATCCCCCTTATACTATCACTAAAACCGTGGCTTCAGATAATCCAAAACATGAAATTTACATTTTTCAAATTGTACATTATTTAATGTACTTATTTGTACATTGTCTTAATTGTACATTATTTAATTTAAAGTACGCATAATGAATCGTACGCATATCGATTGATGGAGCTGAGTTGTATTCGTAATATTGCTTTAAGTGAATAATTTAATGCAGTATAACAGCAAAAACTGACTCCAACATTTCATTTAGTACTACGTCGCGATTTGATTTATTTATTTTTTTATTATACAGTGTGACCCGCGTTAAAGTGCAACCCCGAAAATGGGTGAAATTAGACTGAAAACTATAGACGAAAATGAGTCTAAAAAATTCCAAAAAAAAAACTAATTTTTTATACTCCACCGAACATTTGGTTCTTGAATTTTGACCTCTATGTACAAATAAATTTATTCCTCCAAAACTTGCTGTCTTTTGTTGACGAAATAAACGAAAATTCAATGCCAAGTCTTTAGCAATGAGGATAAAATAAAAAAGGCAACAAAAAATGGCCTTAAATGCTTAATTTTTTATAAATACTATTAAAATAATATACTTTTTTCACTGTTTTTTTCAATCAACTTAAATTTCTGTTATATAAACCCCTACATCTTCATTTGTTTTACAATTCGTTATTATTCTTGACTGTATTAGCTTTAAAATAAACATCAAACATTATATCTCTAAAAATACGCTACAAATTTTTAAAGTTCACTACTACTCAGAATGGGCAAATCCAGGTAGAGACCCTTTTTTTATTCCTTTGTTATACCGGCGCGGTGGCCGGCTGCTAATTTTTATTTTATCCTCATCGCTAAATACTTGGCATTGATCTTTCGTTTATTTTATCAAAATCGGCCAGCTAGTTTGGGAGAAATAAATTTATTTGTACGTAGAGGTCAAAACTCGGGAAACCAATGTTCAGTGACGTATAATTTTTTTTTAGAATTTTTTAGACCCATTTTCGTCGATAGTTTTCGGTCTTATTTCACCCATTTTTTGTGGTTGCACTTTAACGCGTGTCACGCTGTATAATAATAAAATAAATAAATCAAATCGCGACATGGTACTAAATGAAATGTTGGAGTAAGTTTTTGCTGTTTTACTGCATTAAATTATTCACTTAAAGCAATATCACGAATACAACTCAGCTCCATCAATCGATATGCGTACGATTCATTATGCATACTTTGCATTAAATAGTGCACAATTTGAAAAATGTAAATTTCATGTTTTGGATTTTTTGAAGCCACGGTTGAATTCTATAAATTTTAAAATGAATTTAAGATGGTTTTATTTTTTGCGTTTCATCAAACAAAGAATTAAGGCCCTTTTGTATTAACTAATTATCGTGCACACCCCTTATTCTGCCGTAAATCTTTTTATCATCTGTGTACATAAGGAAGTTAGAATACTTAATGCTGGAACCTTCTACTATATCATATAAGTAGCCATTACAAAACAAAGATGTGAGCCCTGAGGAACTCCTGAAGTGACCACAAATAAATTTGACCCAAGGCCACCCATAACAATTGCCTGCGAGCGACCCAAGGCCACCCATAACAATTGCCTGCGAGCGATTAGTAAGATACGATTGGACCCAGCTAAGTAAATCACCGTGAATTCCTAGCTCTGCTAATTTCTCCAATAGGATGTCATGATCTACTCTGTCGAAAGCCTTCTCGAAATCAGTGTAGATCACTTCAACCTGACCGCTGAGTTCATAATCCTTTTTTCGAAAGAGAGCAAATGGTTCCGAAATGGTCCCTCATAAATTTTATCAAATTCCTACTAGTCGTTTTTTAATTACGCTTAAAAAATCATAAATTTAACACTGATTTGACGAGCTCATCAATAAGATTTTAAACTTAAATCGTCGCGAATTAATAACATTTTTAATTATTTATTTAAATAATTAAAAAAAGAGCTCATCAATGATGAGGTTTTGGAGTCGGTAAAAAATGGTTTTTGATTCAATTCGTGGCAAAGATGGTCGCATCCATTATATTTTATGTTTTTCTAAAACTTTTCAGGTGTTCTTAACAAATTGGCGGGGACGAACCTTCACTGGGCATGCACATCTATAGAGAATCTATACTTGAACAACAGTAGGAACTCCGTCAACACCGCTCTCTCCCAGTTGTGGCTTGAGGCGCTGGTTGGCAACTCGCTCACTCCAGATCGAATGGTTGCTGAGCACGCTGCATTGGTGTCCGTATTGCACGCTAACATTGGCTCTGAGATAGGTAATTACTAAACTAGATGATTAATCACTTTATCGTAACGATTTTTAAGCAGTGACGTTCAAACATCTGGTGGAAAGTAAAGTTGCTTTCCGTGTTGCTAATGCTGGCTCAACTCAAATTATATCTATTGAAGTGAAGACTTCTTTAGCGGCGTTGCGAACTCTTTTTTGGACGGGTAAAAACTTCTAAACTCGCGTCAGTACACGTGACCTGATCGAAAATTAGTAAAACGGCGCAGGGCGCTTGCGCGAATGTTCGTGTTGTCATGTTTGTGTACAACACAGAACAATATTACTCACAGAGAAGAATTGTATCTACATATACAATAAATGCAACCATAGCCTTACACAGCTACGAGACAGTGGCGCCCCGTAGGTATATCAAGCAAAAACTACTGGGAACAGGGTTTTTTTATATTTAATATTTAATTACTTTTTAATTTGTTGATAAAAAAAAAACAAATTGCCACTAAAATTTAAAAAATACAAAATCGTTTATTCAACTTACAAAAAACACTTATAAACGCAAAGGGTATAATAA
>NJDC01000773.1:203210-213550 GCA_002245475.1 Calephelis virginiensis | reverse complement strand
AAGTGTTTCTTTCTTTTAAAAATATGAATATAAAAGTCTCGTGTCACAATCTTCCGTTTAGCCGAGTTTAACTTTAAGTTTAAGTTTTAGCCCTGATGTTGCTGTATAAGAGAAACCGGTAGGCTACTAATTACAAAGTAATAAATTATAAGTGATAAGTAAAACAATACAAGTGTTTCTTTCTTTTAAAAATATGAATATTTGGAAGTTTTACCAAGCGCCGAAGATGGAAAATATCAAATAGAATTTTGTATATTAAAAACTAAAACTAGGACGGGTTTTCATTAAACTTACATCTGGTAGAATTCAAATCAATGGTCTTAATAATCTGCCAGTCTGAAACCCCTTTGCAAATCAATCTTGCAATTAAATATTAAAAACATAAAAGTTGGAAAAATGGGTAAATATTCCCAACAGTAATTACCTCGTCAGTAACAAACGCGTAAAATTATAATGCAAATGAGTCTTCATTATGCACAAGACAATTTGCTGGCGTTGAATATGCCTACGTAATTATAAGAATAAATAAGGCCCACGTTGGCAAAGTTTACGAATAGCATATCCAATCGTTAGGATTCGATTTAGGTGTGGTAGATTTTTGCTTCATAGAAACTAATACAAAAAGTTCTTTTAACCGATCTATAAATAATAAAATTAATCGTGTGATAAAAACGCGACCATTCACTGAGAAGATCACCCCACTTTGTTTTAATGTCACGAAAATATATTACACTAGCTATTGCCTGCACCTTCGCCCGTGTTTTCACAGGAACCCTTTGTGCGATCGGAATATATGTTAATCCAGGTTACAATCTATCTGTGTTCCAAATTTCAGGCAAATCCGTTAAGCCGTTTGAGCGTGAAAGAGTAACAAACATCCATACATACTCACAAACTTTCACATTATAATATTAATAGTATAAATATTAAAGAATGACAGATTACAATTTCAAACGTAATATTAAGTTTCTTTTAATTGGAACAATATTGAAAACTAAGTATTAAGTTTTGGTGGGATAGAGAGAAAAGATGTATTATTGAATTTATTATACATAATCAGTAAAAATAGTCAATGATGGCGATATTTTACATATTTTCTTTTCAGATAAAGCGTAGAAGTGAAATATTCACGGAGAAATTTGAGTACCGGGAATTTCCTCGTTGCCGACAAATCTCACTAAATGAGTTTGAGAAGGTAGGCCACCGATTTACTTTAAAATCTTGAGATGACTTTTGATGACGAATTATGACTAATTATGAATAATTCAAGTCCAATTTCGCTAAGTCGGGTAACCGGCTGAGGCCTTTAGTCCATGCTGTCACGTCTTAAGTATCAATAAATTCTTTTTAATAAAGTCATAAGTCGTTACACTGAGTCTGTTTTGGTCTGAGGGTCTTGAGAGCGGTGGTCTCTTTGAAATGAAATTAAATGAAATTTATTTATTTGCGGAATATGTGTGTTTAAAAGTTGTTACAGAATTCATACCAGAAATTCATACCAACATATTCTACCACATTGTGGTGTGCAAATATCTAACTTAATTAAATATATTGTATTTTTTATTTTTGTTATTTAATATATTTTAACATATAAATTCGTTTAAATATATTTACTACCAGGTTAGTACTTATTAATTTAAGCAAAAATTTTAACGATCGAGTTTTACCCTATCTACCATACACTACTTTACTCAAGCTCATTTAGCAAGATTTGGCGGCAACGAGGACTACACAGGAGGACGAGGAATACACGACACACTAATTTCTTCATAAATATTTCACTTGTTTACTTTAACTGAACAAATTAGACTAATTGCCACCTAAATTAACTAATTTTACTCATAATTTACACGAACTTCGATAATTACGAAAAACCCACGATGATCGTAGTTCTTTCACAATGGTGTCAAAACTAGCTGTTTTTTCTTAATGGATTTTGTGAACTTGATGACAAAAACTTTGAGGGCAAAAACCTAACCCTAATTTTCCAGCCACAAAAAGACGCTTTCAAATTTGGTAGGTCCTTAAGACCCCTATGCTTACAACAATCCCCATGGTTATACAATACAGAGGGTCGTAAGCGATTTCCTCTCACCTCTAACCCTTTATTACAAACAATTGACGAATTACACCCCAATATAGAGGTACTGTTCCTGTCGTGAGAGGCTGTTTACACCTTTGTTTTAATTCAAGGGGTGGTTTCAATCAACTTATTCTGCTTTGTCTTGATTGTTTGTGGGAAAATGTAGCTTTCCTACCTAACTGTACTTACACATTCGATTACTAGCTAGTGCGAGCGGCTGTGTCCGTGAATTAAAGTATTTTTATTCTCCCACGAGATCTCTTAATAGATACTATTTCATACGATACGGCCAAATCTTGTATTTTTAGATAAAATATTAAAGTATGCATAAAACTGACTAAATTTTTTTGTTTTTTTAAATATTAACAGTTTATTTATCCACTCATCGCAAGTTTGGCACTTAATACAACAGTACCTGGATGACCGAGCTTGGCTCGGTATTTTTTTTTGTGTTTATTGGAAATTATATTTAAGTACGACCCATAACATAAAATTTCTTAGCAAACACTCATTGACTTCGTGTCACTTAACAACGCCATCTGCTGGAACAACTTTATTGCTCACAAAAAATAGTATCATTTTTCGCCAATAGATGTCAAGAAGAGTCATGTTTTTCAGTTTAAACACGAATAAAATGAGACTTTCTAATAGTGATTCCTAGCTAGATCGATTTATCGCCTCTGAAACCCCTTACATACTAAATTTCATGAACATCGTTGGAGCCGATTCCGAGATTCCAATTTATTGCTCATTTAAAGGTATAAGATACTGGTTAAAGACAATATAAATAAGGCAATTACATGAAGTAATTAGTTAAAACGATCTTTAAATAAAAAGGTCAATTTATCCAACGTTGTGAGAGGTAATTTCGTTACCACATTAAGATTTGATGATTATCTTTTGAGAGATAGATTATATTATGAGAGATAGATAGATAGATTTTGAGATGGTCCCACATAAATCTCATTTAAACCCACTTGCAGTTTATAGTTATACTTAATAATGCATATTTTTAATAATGCATTAATGATTCTCGTGTTGGTCCGGGCTTCTTTGAGAATAGACCATCTGCCTTCCTGCTAGGCAGCTCGTAAAAGGCGAGCATAGGCATATCGTCAATAACACCATGACATCTGAAAAGGTAGTAGAGTTTCGTAGCGACTTACCTATTCCTGCCGCCATAACGTCATGACGTGTTCCGGTTTGGAAGGTGAGGTAGCCGGTAAACTTACTTTTGCTCGAGGCCTAACGTCACCGCCTCAGGTTGACAACGCACCATTACCACTTTGGAGTCTCTAGGCGGCGTTAATTTCTTACAATCAGCAAATCCGTCTGCTTCCAATATCATAAAAAAAATATTAAAAAAAATAGTGATGTCGTCATCACTAACCGGATCTTGGTATAATTATTATGGGCCATTTTCATGAGTTACCTATCCAAAAAAAATCATCAAAATTGGTTTGGTAGAGGCCGAGTAATCGTGTTACCTCCATACAACATACAATCAAATTGAGACCCTTCTCTTTACGTCGGTTAAAAATTATTTCCTATTTCCCAGGGCATCACGCGTGAACGAATAGACCCAATTTTACTATTTATTGTTCCGCTAATTTTTTTAGTCACTGTCCGTAGTAAGTATTCTATGAAAAAAAAAACATTATTCGAACAGCAACATGCTCAGCCAGAAATAGACGAAATGTGATTGCAATAGTTTTAGTTTATTCTGAACAAACATTGACACAAGATTTTTATATACATAGTTTATAACACAAAAGTATTAGTATTAAGCTTTCAAATCTAAGCAGCTAAAGTGATTTTTTTTACGATAGCAGAAGGCAAACAAGCAGACGGATTTCCTGATGATATGAAATTCGCGCCGCCTAGAAACATCAAAAGAGGTAATGGTATGTTCTCAACTTGAGGTCGAGATGTTAGACATCGAGCAAAAGTAAATTAACCGGCTACCTTACCCTCCGAACTGGAACACGTCAACAACAAGCAACAACGTTATGGCGGCAGGAATAGGTTAGGCGGTGGTACCAATTCGGTCGACTTGCTGCGTTAGATTACATTTAGATGAAACTTGGTATGATTTCAGACATGGGGTCGAATATACGTTAATTTTGATACCAATGATTTAATTACCTCCGACTGCAACGCAGGTTAGATTGACATCAGTCCCTTCGTCATAAGGTCCGAGGACACTGCCCAGAATCTCGTCGCCATCTTGGTTGATAATCATTAGCCGCTCCGGTGGAACTGTTAACAATAATAACAAGTTATAAGGGACCATCTCCATCATCTCCTCTGTGGTCTAGCGGTCCGGGTGTTGGACTTGACTGCATGAGGTCCCGGGTTCGAATCCCGGGTCGGCCAACAAAAAGAAAATTGGATTTTTCCAATTTTCTAATAAAAAAAATGTTGGTCGGGATTGGAATTGTGCCCGGTTGGCGATAGGCTTGCCACCTATCACATTGTGGGACTTAGTATCTTCGGCTAGTCGTGGGTGCCTTGGTTGTACCTCTGCCTACCTCTTCGGGGATATGGGCGTGAAGATACTTACTTACTTTTTAAGGGACCATTTCCTGCTTTAAATGAAATCGAAATTGAGAGCTATGCGTAGTTTTACATTTTTTTTACATTTTTTTTGTGGAATCAGTTACCGATGGCGGTATTCCCAAACGATTATGACTTAGGAACCTTCAAGAAAAGAGCGTACTCATTCCTTAAAGGTTGGCAACGCATCTGTGATACTCCTGGTGTTGCGGATGTCACTTGCTCGTTTGCCTCCTATTCTATAAAAAAAAATTACAGTAGATGGCTGAGCATGATATCACATAATTCACTTGATGGAAAGTGATGTAGCCGAGGTTTACATAAGTTTGGCTATTCACGTTTTACAAATATGTGTTTAATATGTAGCAACAGGTACTAGCAATATAACAAGTACTTGTCTAAGTACAGATGGGATTGGTACCATTTCTTTGACTACTTTTTTTTTTTAAATAGAGGAGGCAAACCAGCAAGTTGGTAACCTGATGGAAAGTGAACACCGCCGCCCAGGGACAACCGCAACACCAGGAGTATTACAGATGCGTTGCCGACCTTTAAGGAATAAGTACGCTCTCTTCTTGAACTCCCAAGTCATATTGGTTTTGAAATACTGACCACAGTAACTAATTCCACAAATCCCTCTTACTATTCTAGCCGTATTATCGTCAGTGCTCTTCATTATACTGGTCGAGAGTGACGTAGGTTTCAATAAAATCTCGTGTGTCTTTAGGCTACGATTGTCTCTTACTATGCCTGCTTGTTCGCTTTATCATAAAATAAAAATCTTGCCAAACTACTATTTTCTTATTTATACATTTTCAGCTTGGTTTCCATTAATCTAAAAGACCCACCCACTTTAAAAATCCGATTGAAGCAAGGTTAGTTTGTGTGTTTTATTTTTGTAAAGTAAGTTTTTGTATTGTACACTGTATGTTCTACATTTCTTTTATGAATTCTCAATATTTTGGGTTTGCTGGAAGAAATCTCTTTTAAAGATAAGCTCGCCTTTTGTATAATATTTACTTGTTTTCTGACTTTTTGTGTACAATAAAGAATTAAAGAAAGAAAGAAAGGTTATTAATGAGCGAAGATAGCACTATAATTTAAAATAATGACAGATTATCATCGTTACAATCTTCAGGAATTGACACGAAACGCAAAGTATCCTTATTAGAGATTCTGCCGCGGTCCTACTCGGCGTAAACAGTTGCAATTGCGAAAGCAGAGTTGGGCAAAATGTAACCAGATTAATGATTAAGGATTGGGATTACATAGTTTGATCTTCAATCATGATTACAGATTACGGAAAATAACCAAGAAATTAATCGAATCGGTAATTAATGACTAATTTTGAATACATTTTTGATTACTTTTTTGATTAAAGCATAGGTATTAGCTACATTTACAAAATCGGAAAATGAAATAATTATTAATTATATCATTACATAATCATACTTATTTTTGATCACTCTCATGAATTACATTTTTCACAATAGTAAATTAAATAAAGGAATAATATACATAATAATTGCGATTGATGTAGTCATGAATACTTTCAATCAGATTATTAATCTGATTACAAAAATAGTTGATTAAGCCCAACTCTGTGCAAAAGTAATGCATGCTAAACTTAATTTCCTTCAAAAGTTCTATAAAAAAGTCTGTAGTAGCATATAATATAGCATATATTGACTGACTAAAAAGCTTCTTGTGATCATTAATACCAGTCTAAATTGGTGTATTATTTGCTAATGTACTATTTTAATATTGTATGAATCGTCATCCAAGAAATCTCATAGCAAGCACTTAATTTACAGGAAGAAACATTTCTATCAGTTTTTTGAATTATTTTTTTACTCATTATTATTCAACGGATATTGATATGAAAAACTAATAATCATCCGTAAATAGGTAGGCATGGCCATTCGTAATTTGTCTAAAATTAAAACGGTGTTACTTATAGTTAGTTATACTACCAAATAGGATTTAAGTCAACTATTCATTACGTACGACGTGTGATATACGAAAAATGAAGATCCACAAACGAAACGACTCGTTTCATAAATATAGACCTAAAACAAGAGTTAAATCACATTAATAGCGCAAATTAACTAGTCATCTTAGATGATATGATGTAAACTAGAGTTGACTCGACGTTAAACTCAGCCAAAGCCCCGGATTAATGAAAACTGACGTTACACGTTAAGCCAGGTTAAGCCGACATGTATCATAGCTCATGGTACAAATAGTTTACAGATGCTGGCATCGATATGTTATTCCAATATGTTTAAATAAAACTAGTTATCGTCATTGGCTTTGCTCGGGTTTTGAAGTTTTCGCTTGATGTCTCGTAATAGTAATAATTACTTAAATAGCTACATATTTTTACGCCAAGTTCCTTGTGTTGTAGGCAAGGTGCATTTTCTTATGGCAAAAGACAGCGATCAAATACGCGTCTGCTTCGATAGTAAGAGATACCCGCAGCCTGGACGCTATAGAATAAAGATATTGTAGGTGCGTCGATATCCTGCGGTATAGATCCTGGGCCAATTATCCAAGTCTAATAGTTACCCTACTCTGGACCGAAACATGACATTGGCATTATGGCGGAAGAAACAGGTATAGCGGTGCTAGTGGTTGTAGGTTACCTATCTGGGCAATTTGCTGCATAACACAGTATGTTTGGTCTTGTTGGCAATGACCCATTTCGCCCCCTGCCAGAGTTGCCAGATAGGACGGCAGAACTATTCTCCACAGAGGACCCGGTCAACATGGCGCATTACGTGTGACGAACCACCTTTGGATGATATCTGAACGATTGGATAGTGAAATGTCAACCTAGGTCCCCGGGTACCAGCATCCATCCATAGTCACGTTGTATCTTTATATCATGCATTACACTCATACAATAATTTAAGAGCAGTAAAAGTTAACAGTAAAAAAAACACAAAAGTAAGGTTTTTTTTATGATATTGGAAGGCAAACAAGCAGTGTTGGTCCGAGCTTCTTTGAAGAATAGACCATCTGTCTTCTTGTACCAGGCAGCTCGTAAAAGACGAGCATAGGCGGTAAGCCTAACTCATACCTCACTAACACCGTGACATCTGACTAGGTGATAGAGTTTCGCAGCGACTCATCCGGATTTACCAATCCGGGGAGAGTCGCTGATATGGTACCCCACCGCCTTACTTATTCCTGCCGCCATAACGTTATGACGTGTTCCGGTTCGGAGGGTAAGGTAGCAGGTAAACTTACTTTTGCTCTTGGCCTAACATCCCGGCATCAGGTTGGCAACGCACCATTACCAGCTTTGGTGTCTTTAGGCGGCGGAAATTTCTTACCATCAGGAAATCCGTCTGCTTGTTTGCCTTCCAATATCATAAAAAAAGAAGGATTTCTTGATAGTAAGAAATTAACACCGCCTAGAGACACCAAAGGCGGTAATGGTGCGTTGTCAACCTGAGGCCGGGATGTTACGCCTCATGCAAAATTAAGTTATCGGCTACCTTACCCTCCAAACCGAAACACGACAACGGCAAGCATTGACATTATGGTGGCAGGAATAGGTAAAGTGGTAGTACCAACCCGGACGAGTCGCTGCGAAACTCTACCACTTAGTAAAAGTAAGCCAATAAAAAATAGTAATAATTGTTTTCTTCGATTCCCCGGGATCTCCTCTTCAGATTCAGACTTGGAGGCAATGGGACCACCTCGGAACTGTCCTCTTTCAAATAAGAAAATAAATTTTAAAATTAGTTCAGAAATGAGAAGAAATCGATTAACATACAAAAAAATATGTGAGTCCACTTTTTGAAGTCGGTAACATTTTGAATAAGAAAGTCATGAAAAGCTACAACCTGGAACTGAGCCTGCCTATCAGAAGCTAGTCATGGATAATGTTACGCTGTTTCTGGACTGAAAGTCTTGTAAGTCAATATTAAGAGTGTCATAAATTATTTATATATTAATTAGTCATATTGTAACAGTATACCCTCCAATTAGGCTGCTTCTAACATGAAATGAAGAAGCACGACAATCTCAACTATCAATTAGTTGTTTGTAAATTGTTTTAATTATCTGTACTGGTTAGGATTGTCACAGTTCTAATTATAATATTACTTAATTTTTCCTGTATGTTTGCGAGCGTGTATAACATATTTCGTTCTACCACTGGGACTCTAGGTCTGGTGTGGGCTATAGTCTAACTATAATAAAACCTAAATACCATAAATTCATAATCTAAAGCAGATAAACCTCTATGGTCTAGCGGTCCGACGTCGGATTTGGTTCTTGAGGTCCTAGGTTTGATCCCCGGGTCGGGCAACAAAAAAATGCATAATATTTTAAATTTTCTAATAAAAATAACATTGTGGTTCTGGTTTTGCGTCTGCCTACCCCAATATGGATGGATGTAAGTACCCGGGGAGACCTACATTGACATTCCACGATATAATCACTTGAATATTATTCGAGGGTGGTGTCAAGAGTCTCCGAAACAAGGGTGTTAGTACGGAAAGGGCAATGAATGTGGAGGAAGCCAGGCAGGTATGTCTGAGTTGTGAGATTTGGAACTCGATACTCTCTGTCCCCCAGTAAGGGATTAGGCGTGAAGATATGTATGTATGGTATTTAAATATTTCATACACAAGTTAATCAAGTAAACACATATCACTGACCTTTGATACGCAATTTCATTAAAATAAATATTAATTACTTTTTAAATAAGCTACGTAAGAGGTGTCGACTAGACAATTGTACGTATGCTACGTAAACATACGTAAATCACATTCTTCGTATTTTTTTTAACAACGTTGCATTAAAATTGTTCAAGTCTGGTGCGGTCGCATGGTAGCAATAGTGCCTAGACAAGTGTCTTGGCCAGGGTACAGGCCCGGGCCCAGCGACATTAAAGCCCTGAGAGCATGGCCCTGGTCGTAGACGTATAAGGACAGGAAGCCTGCCACCATGCGCCCTAGGGTTAGCAGGCGGAAAGGTGGTGGGAGTAGGGTTTTAGGGTATGGTGGTATTCTCGAAGCTGGTCCAGCAGGTTCAGTAGACCAATTACTAACTTGAAGGTGTCTTCGCCACTTTGAGATGTTTGAGGATGGATATGGAAATGGGAGATCGACGCTTACGTTGAAATCTATTTAATTTACAATTTAATTGCCTTATGTACTTACTACAATATACGGCTGTGTACATGTGTGTGTGTGTGTGTGTGTGTGTCTTCATGAACATTTTACTGTGATGTGAGCCAATGAGGGTGCATAACCTCTGGGTTATGGTATAAAATTATCCTCCACAATCGAAGCACGAAAGTTCCAAGCACAGACAATATGGCGACAGCAATAGGTAAGGCCCAGTGTTGGCATGGGCTCTTTTGCAAAATAGATCTGCCTTCCTGCCAGGCAGCTCGAGGCGACCACAGGCTTACCGTTACTAATACCGTGATATCTGACTAGGTGGTAGAGTTTCACAATGACTTGCCCGGATTGGTACTGCCGCCTTACCTATTCCTGCAGCCATAGCGTCAGTGCTTACCGTTGACGTGTTCCGGTTTGGAAGATAAGGTACGTAAGTTTGCTTTTGCTTAAGGTCTAACATCCCAGCCTAAGGTCGACAATGCACTGTTACCACATTGGTGTCTCTAGGCGGCGTGAATTTCTTGCCATCAGGAAATCCCACCCGAAGGAAGGGTGTCGTA
>NJDC01000773.1:174676-192374 GCA_002245475.1 Calephelis virginiensis | reverse complement strand
GGGGGGGGGGGGGGTGCTACAAAACAACTGATTTTCAAAGTGGGCGTTACATGAAATAAGTTTGGGAACCTCTGTTCTACACTATGTACTAAAACCACATCTGATCATATTTTAATTTTTTTACGGGATTACCTCGGAATCATAACTTATCATTCTAAAAAAGAACCAACAAAATCGATTTGTTATTGGTCAAATAATCACTTATCGCGTCGAATTAAGGTAGTCCTCCATTTTCTAAGTCGGTTTTCAAAATGCACCAATCAGGTTCTAAATTCCAAACAAATGAAGACATGTATACACGATCTCGACACACTGTGTTGCCACGTTATTTATTATGTAATTATCATATATTTTGAATTTGTCAACACCACAGCAACCAATAAAATATTCGAAACATAACAGTCCTATCAACGCGACGTGTTGAATTACAAACCAAAATATATTACATAGTTAAGCTTAGTGCATACTGTTTGATTAATGTCGAAGCACAAATACCATAACTGTTATAAACTACTACATTAATTGTATTATTTATTATATAAATATAGTAGTCAACAATTATATAAAACAGTTATGTGTAAAAGTTATGTATTTCATTTATTATAAAATATAAACTAACTATGGCTTTTCTCGCAAAAAGTTGTTGATCTTTTAAGGATATAAAAAAACCACCGCCCATATTATTTACATCTTTATCAGGTCAAGTATTTTCAAGCAAAATTGTTTTCTAGTTTCCGTTTAGAATAGACCATCTGCCTTCCGGCCAGGTAAGTCGTAAGAGGTGAGCATAGGTTGACTAGGTCATTATAAAAAAAAACTAATGGTAGATTTTGCAGCAGTTTACTGCAACTTAATTGTGTTAGGGATCTCTGTCCTTATAAAATTCTATCCACATAATGATAGTGCCATGTTCTGATCCAGAGACGATAGACGGTGGAAAGCGTAGACGGTAGACTCCACAGGCCTCACATAAACAAGAACAAGCAAACAAAAACAGGTTTGGCATGCACCAATGATATTTTAATGTTAAAGATATAAGATGTAGATACTCTTAAGTTCAAAGAAAAACAAATGAAATAGATTTATTTTTTTATTTAAACATTTTTTCTATACAGATAGAGATGTTCGTTGAAAACTTGATCAGTAGATATTTCTTAATTAGATACATTTGACGCGAATTATTAACTGTGAATTATTATGAGATACACATAAATAATAAATTATGATAAATCGATTTTTGTCAACTGTAGCAAACAGATACTTAAACGTAGACTTGTAACGTCTTGTGTATTAAAAAAAATATGTCCTAAGCTTAGATGAGTATAAGAAACCGATTCAAATTTATTTTCCTGGCATATCTTCTATGTCACTGACACAACTCTCAGCTCTACGTAATAGCTGAAAACCATAAGAATCAGACCGTAATTTTGTAAAAGCTTAAAGTTCATTTTATTTCTTTATTGCACACAAATTTTAGACGAAATTCATGGACAGGCATTAGAAATACACACATTTTTTTAAACGATATTCAACTACATGTAGCAACGATGCGGACTTCTTGTCTTAACATGTGTAAGTAAAAGTAAAATACCAAAACACATACGTCGTATTATAACTCATAGTTTCCTTCAAACAAAAGAAATAAAGACATCCATTGCCAAACTCTTACAGTCGTGAAAACTACTAACCCGACAGCTTTAGTTTTATAAACTTTAATCGTACTTTAGTTGTTGTATAATAGTAGAGTTTGAAATTTCACTACAAACATACGCTGATTCAACAATCAGATACGTCGAATAGTACTAAAACAATCTTCTATTTTATTACTTCTTTCTTGCCTACTTAATCGCCTTATTTTTTAACACAATAGCTTAAACATTATAATTTATAATAGCCACATTATTACCATTTGTGTTGTTATTTTAGCTGAAAATTCTAGCTTTAAAAATATTTTTCATAAGATACCAGGTGTGCATAAATACTAAAAAATAAATTAACGCCTTATAGAAGTAGATTCTCAAGTATATGTACTAAGCTGTAAAGAAAGGCTGTAAGGTCTGTCAGTCAACACCGACAACATCCTAATCGCTCCTTAAAAAGCAGCAGAATTAAAGTATCTTTCCTTACCTGGATTATACATGTTAACGTGATGGCTTTGAGGTATTTGCCGCTTTATACGTAATAGCCTTTTTATTTTATAATAAAAAGTAGTTCAGACGTTTTAAGAAGTTATTGGTTCAAAACTGTTACATCGAAGCTTTTTCCAACACACTTAATAAAGGAGAAGGATTTCAATTCGATTATTTGTTTTTAAAAATAATTGTTCTTCATGCGATTTCGGTTTTGTTCAAAAGCAAATGCATTCTTGTTGGTCTTGTTTAAATTTGATAAAGATCCAAGATTTAGTCTTTGATTTACACTTCATGGAACCATTTAGCAGCGGCGTTATTTCCAAACGTATATGCCTTAAGCGGGTAATTCACTAGCATGCCCGCAGGAAAGTATGTTGACATGCTAACCGTTGCATGTATTCATTCCTGAAAGGGGTGTTATGCATCTGAGATCTGGTGTTGCAGATGTGTTTAGGCGCAGCGGTGAGCATTTTTGACTGGGTGAACAAACAGTTATCAGCGATTTTATAGCAATAACTAAATACACGGAACTCTTACCACATAGCGACTATAATCCACTAACCAGATCATTTCACAAGCGGGATTATCCCGACTCCGATAAACAATATTTGAAAGACTGTAAGCTAAAGAGTAAACATAATTCCTGTCTCAATACCGTTACACAAGTATTTAATTACGGAAACTATCACGATATTATCCATCCAATTAATCTGACGAAGTTGACACCACACAGCTTTTAATTACTATAAGGGTACAGGAAATTGCGCTTCATGAGCTGGAAATATGGTTGGGTTTACTTTGAACAGTGAACAGGAAGCAACTTCATAAGACGTGCTCAGAGAATCCAGGATAAGTTCGTGATGAGAGAAGGAAAATAATTAGGTGTGATCTTTGAGACAATGAATTTCCTAAACAAATATCGTCAAGGTGGCTCTTTGGCATTGGGATGTGAAGCGAACGGTATAATTAATCTACGTATTTGTTCTCCAGTGTGGTCTGATGTTAGCGCGGACTGCGTGAGGTTCCGGGTTCAATCATCGGATCGTTCAGCTCAGAAATGTATTTTTTTTATTTTCTAATAAAAAACAGTTGCCTGGGATAAAATAAGTCCGGTAGGCGACAGTTTTGTCACCTATCACACTGTCAGACTTAGTATCTTCGGCTAGAAGTGGGTACCCGAGTTGTACCTCCGCCTAACACTTCGGGAATACGGGCGTGAAGATATTAATATACTACTACTACCTTCGCTTACCTACAGACGTAAAGACGCTTTTTTATTTTATTTTTTGTTAATTTTAAAAGAGTTGGTTTTAAAATAAGAAAGGGCATGCTCCGCTGGTTCGGACATGTAGAAACAGGGACAGATAAAATAATTATTGACAATGTGAATGTGGATGGATGTAGGTACTCGGGGATACCTATGTTGACACTTCACGATTAAATATCTCCGGTGTTATCCGCAGGTGGTGTTAAGAGTCTCCGCAACCGGCGTGTTTGTATGAAAGTGGTAGTTAAAGTGGAGTAGGCCAGGCAGGTCTGCCAGGATTGTGAGGTTCGGCACTCTATACTCTCTACCTACCCCGTAAGAGACTTTTGAATGAAGAAACACATTCGTCTAAAAAGTATTGCACGGGCTACCATATTTTTCAGCACGTAGCACTTACGCTATGGTGGCAGGAATAAATGAGACGATGGTCCTCATTCAAGCGAGCTACTACTGAGCACTGTGCTATATAGCATCCTTTGTCTGTCTGTAGGTCTGTTCGATCGCCTTGGTGGTTAATTTACAGTGGCATGTAAATGCACGGATCCTATAATCAACGAAACGTAATCCAAAAGTTTAACTATACGTAGTTCGGCCAAAACTAACGAAGCGTTAGTCATATTTTTAAAAAAAATCAGAATTAACTACCAAAAACGGGCAACCGTAGTAATATTTTATTATTGGTACAGACAACTACTATCCGTAATCAAAATAACTCGTTTTTTGAATAGAGGAATCGGGCACTAGTCTACATGCTCCGAGGCTTAGGTTCTATTCCTATACGTGGCAGATATTCGTGTGATGCGCACCTATGTTTCTGAATTTTGGGTGATTATTAATGTTATTTTCCCCCGTGTTGGTCCGGGCTCCTTTGTAGAATAGACCATCTGCCTTCCTGCTAGGCTCGTAAAAGGCGAGCATAGGCTCACCGTCACTAACACCGTGACATCTGACTAGGTGGTAGAGTTTTAGAGCGCCCGGATTGGTACCACCGACTTACCTATTCCTGTCGCCATAACGTCATGACGTGTTCCGGTTCGGAGAGTAGGATAGCCGGTAAACTTCCTTTTGCTCGAGGCCTAACATCCTGGCCTCAGGTTAGCAAAGCACCATTACCACCTTTGGTGTCTCTAGGCGGCGTGAATTTCTTTCCATCAGAAAATCCGTCTGCTTGTTTGCCTTCCAATATCATAAAAAAAAATATTTGATATTGCATCCTCCTAATATTATAAATGCGACAGTTTGTATGTTTGTTCGTTTGTTACTCCTTCACACAAAAACTGCTTAGCCGATTCTCATGAAATTTGGCACAATCATAGAGGGTAACTTGGATTGAAACATAGTTTAGCTTAGTTTGAAAAACTGTAACTATAGAACCATTAACCACGAATGCAACGCCGTGGACAACATCGGGTTCATATATTGGTATAGTTGAGTAAGGACCATAGCACAAGCTTAATTCTCTGCGATATTTATTTATTTAGAAATTAATACCATCTTTTCTTTATCATGGGAAACCTAAATCAATTGAATTGTTTCACTGTCAAGAGAAATACAAACAAAAAAACATTTTAATTAGGTAGGTACCAGATTATTTCGCGATCTTGGAAATTCAAGAACTAGTCCTTAACATGATTAAATTGTTTTACTTTCATGTTAAATACTAACAATAATAATTTAAATTACTACATTGGATGAAGAGCATGAGTAAAGTATCTTCACGGTCATCCCCAAAGTGGTACGCAGAGGCACAGCTAGGGCACCCACGACTAGCCGAATACACTAAGTCCCACGATCTGATAGTCCAATCCCGGTTAACAAATTTGATTAAAAAATTGGAAAAACCAAATTTTCTTTTTGTTGCCCGACCCAAGAATCGAATCCAGGAATTCATGCAGTCAAGTCCAACACCTGAACCGCTAGACCACACAGACGATTAACATGAGTAATATATTCACTAAAATAAAATTATTCGATTGCTTCACTCTCGTGGGAAATAAAAAACTTATTAGAATCAAAGGTTTGTTTCACTATCATGTAAAATACCAGTATATTCACGCCCATATCGCCGAAGAGGTAGGCAGAGAAACAACCAGGGCACCCACGACTAGCCGAAGACACTAAGTCCCACAATATGATAGGTGGCAAGCCTATCGCCAACCGGGCACATTTCCAATCCCGACCAACGTTTTTTTTTTATTAGAAAATTGGAAAAATCCAAGTTTCTTTTTGTTATCCGACCCGGGATTCGAACCCGGGACCTCATGAAGTCAAGTCCAACAGCCGGACCGCTAGACCACAGTTATTTTAACCGCAAGATGTTTTAACCAGCCGACTGTAACTGTCACATCTACGCCTTAATAAGACTTACATTTCCCTTTAATCGAATAAATAGACGAACATGACACGTCAAAGAGCATTTAAGGCAATGTAATTATAACTTCAGATAGCATATTAAACTAATTAACACTGGAGTGTCAACTTAAAGATGGCGGCTCGTTTGATCGAGTTATCACTTGAGAGCGGGTTACAACTCTCCGTAACTTGGAAGGAGTAGATCTTAAGGAGTTCTGACAACTTATGGTTTGTGTTAGCTATTTTTTATAAGACAACGAATAGGGAGGCAGCTCTGCGGATTTTAAGAGATAACTGCCGCTTATTGACGCTGTTTCTAAATGTTTGTGTATCATGATTTTACGGTCGGGTTTTAATCCCTCGTCTGTCTGCCGCTTAACTAATCCTTCAGCATGAAGCACGATATTAGCAAGAACGAATGTTAGAGACAAAAAAAGGTGGTACTATTGCCTTTTACTATACCTAGTATACTCAAAAACCCTAGCAACGAACGCGGAATCAGTCCTGAAGTCTGTACGAACCGACATAACAGGCTTTTTTTTCAGGTTGCTGGAAAAATTGTTTGAAAATACTGTAAGATTTAGCTGTTATTTATTTAACTATCTCATTAATAAGTACTTTTAGTGGAATACACAAACACACACTGTGAACCAACGTGTTGGTCCGGGCTCCTCTGTAGAATAGACCACATGCCTTCCTGCCAGGCAGCTCGTAAAAGGCGAGCATAGGCTGTCACTTACACCGTAACATCTGACTAGGTGGTAAATATTTCGCAGCGACTCGCGATTGGTACCAACACCGCACCTATTTCTGCAGCCATAACGTCAGTGCTTGGCGTTGACGTGTTCCGGTTAGGAGGATAAGGTAGCCGGTAAATTTACTTTTGCTCGAGGCCTAACATCCCGGCCACAGGTTGGCAGCGCACCATTACCAGCTTGTGTTTCTAGGCAACGTGAATTTCTTACCATCAGGAAAGCCGTCTGCTTGCTTGCCTTCCAATGTCATAAAAAAAGACTTATCTGATGATTAGAGATAAATAAAAAATAAGTGTTTAAGATTGACCTCTGGAGGACATAGAGATAGTTAGAGTAGGGTTTTTGCAGTTTTACTGTACCAGAGTTATTTTGTCGGTCAATATTCTGGCCCAGTTACAGAGATCGAGTTTGTCACTGTGACGACGAGAAAAAACTTTTAACGAGATAAACTATCGACGAATTCATAAAACATATACAATTTACTAAAAAAATTGAAATTATCGCCTCTGTGGTCTAGCGGTCCGGGTGTTGGACTTGACTGCATGGGGTCCTGGGTTCGAATCCTGGGTCGACCAACATAAAAAAAAAATTGTTGGTCGGGATTGGAAATGTGCCCGGTTGGCAATAGGCTTGCCACCTATCACATTGTGGGACTTAGTGTCTTCGGCTAGTCGTGGGTGCCTTGGTTGTACCTCTGCCTACCTCTTCGGGGATATCGGTGTGAAGATACTTACTTACTTACTTAAAATTGAAATTTAGTTATCTAGTTACTTACAAAAATATAAAAAAATAATTATGTATATTGTGGTATCTTTACATTTTTATGTATTGGTATCTATTATCTATTAGGATTAAGATTCACAATACCGGCATATATATTTAAACTTATTTTATATATTACAAGCGGCCAGGTACGTGCTTCGCTATGTATATGACCGTACGAATGACATAACACAACAAAAGAAAAAAAACAACTGAAATAAGTTTAATATGACAGCGAGGATTGTGCCTTCATCTGAAAAAAGTTTGAATTTGACTGAACTACCTATTAACAAAATGATCTGCCATTTATGTAATTTATTTGTTAAAAAATGTGATAAATTAAAAACCGCTGGACCAATTTTATGCAAACTTCACATAAACCATCCCAACCCTCCGAACCGGAACACGTCATGACGTTATGGCGGCAGGAGTAGGCAAGTCGGTGGTATCAACCTGGGCGAGTCGCTGCAACACTCTACCACCTAGTAGGATGTCAAGGTGTTAGTGACGGTAAGCCTATGCTCGCCTTTTGCGAGCTGCCTGCCAAGTAGGCAGATGGTCTATTCTGCAAAGGAGCCCGGACCCACACGCCGCTAGACCACTGAGGCGATAATTCATAAAGCGTCGAATACAATTCGACTATATTTCGCGTCAATAAAGTAATTTCTTCCGTCATATTCAAAGTCTAGTAACTTGGTTATAGATTAACGGCCAATATTAATAATCAATCCTAATCCAAAACTTGCTGTCCAAGATTGATGTTTAGATCCATTTTTATGTTATCGCTTGCCAATAACATATCTGTGGACAGGATAAATATGGCAATTAGGTATAGGATAGGCCGGCGGATACGCAGCTATCTAGATTGCTTGATATCCATATTTAGAGAAATATTATTAACATTGGCCGTAATTGGATGGATGTTACCCTAATAGTGTAGCGTAATTAAATGTCGGGATAAGCCGACATCTTGTTAAGTGAAGGGACGTGAGTTCATAAGATTTTCCAAGAACTTAAAAATTAAACATCGATGAAATTGTTTAAAATGTAAAAAAAGTATCTTCACGCCTATATCCCCGAAGAGGTCGACAGAGGCACAACCCACGACAAGCCGAAGGCACTAAGTTCCGCAATGTGAGAGGTGGCAAGCCTATCGCCAACCGGGCACATATCCAATCCCAATTTGTTTGTTAAAATGTATCTAACAAAATTCAAATGAAATGAATTATATGAAATCGAAATAAAATAAAATTTATTTATTTGCGGAACATGAAGACCTAGCTATTACCCGCGGCGTTACTCGCGTGTTTAATGGTCCCACAGGAACATTTTTTCGGGATAAAAGCCATCCTATGTGTTAATCCAAGTTACCCTCTATGTGTGTGCCAAATTTCATAAACATCGGTTTAGCAGTTTTTGCGTGAAGAAGTAACAAAAAACAAATAAACTTTCACATTTATAATATTAATAGGATTTGTCACTAAGATATTTAATAATACCAACATATTTCACCGCATTGTGGTGTGCAAATATTTAATTAATATTCATACAATGGATATTTTTTAACCTTTTATATTATAAGTAGTTCAGCGAAGAAGCACACGGATCTCCTGATGGTAAGAAATAAGTGGGATATTGACACCATGGATATTACAGGTGCGTTGACCTACGGTCAGGATACCTATTGTGCAAGTCTACCGGCCACCTTACGCTCCGGACCGGAACATGACAGTCATTATGGCGGCAGGAATAGGTAAGGCGGTGGATCCCTACCCGGATGGTGCTGCATGGCACTCTACTACCAGTGGTCCGGTTAATAATGACCCATAACTTATGCAACCTCTTCATACCAAGTACTCACTACCTGCACAGTACCTAAACAATCACCAGCGGTAAAAAAGCACTAAATGAGAGATGATAATTGGAGATGATAACTGATATGATGTTAAGAAAACTGCGGTCGCAACCACCTAAGAAACTAAAAAAAAAAGTATCTTCACGCCCATATCCCGAAGAGGTAGGCAAAGGCACAACCAGGGCACCCGACTAGCCGACTAGACTAGACTAGACTAGAAGACACTAAGTCCCACAATGTGATAGGTGAAACTAAAGGTGCGTTATCAACCTAAATCTAAAATGGTAAACCTCTTACGAAATTTTACCAACTATCCTTAACATGACGATTGCGAACACTGACGTACAGGAAGCATAAAAACAGTACTATCAATCAGGGTGAGCCTTGATTGATGGTAGAGTGCTCTGAAGCAGGTCGCCCGGATTTTGGTCCTTGTCTTTCTTTTTTGTTGTTACTAGTAGCTTAGCATAATGATTCTAACCTGATGAAAAGCCTGATGGAAAGTAAAGAAAGGTTGCAAGGTGGAATTAACTTCAAAATTTCTACAGCCACGATGTGTTCGCCGTTGTCGTGTTCCGGTTCGGAGAGTAAACTTGTTCGCGTAATTTGTTTAATTTTAATGTTTGGTGTTTAAAGGTGATATGTATTTCTTACAATCGGGAATCGAGATTAAAAAGTAAACTAAAAAAAGAAGGCAAAAAAATATCTAATCAACAAATAACCAAACCGCTAAACTCTATTTCAAGTTGTTATCACTTATCTAAAGTAGTTTCTGAAACGCAACACGGAATCAGAACTTAAATGGATCTACAGGAAAGTCCAAGTTCTAATAGCAACAATGATGTGCTGAATACATTATCGATAATTTGGTGTCGACCTTGACATAACATATCGACGCTAAGTTTCCGACAACCTTTTCTACGTGTATTCGCTACTACAAAGCTTTTTCACTAAATTTATACAAGTTCAGTGAGTGCATCAATTTTCGAAAAAAGCTTTTTAGTTTAAATGTTCAGATAGCACCAACTTAAAACTTGGTTTAGCGGTAACGTATTTGAAAACGTCAACTACTTTTTGTGATAGAAACTTTAATTGCGATAAAATAACGAACAAATAGGCAGCTCTCTTGATGGTAAAAAGGTAAACGTCGCTCAAATATTTATTTTATTTTTTTACCGGGATATTCACGTGTCACGTAACCGAATTCCTGTCAACACTGCCATCTAGCAAAGAAACAACACAATGGCTGGGCATTTCGAATTGCAACAGTAATATGACGAAAAATATGTTTTCCTGGTCGAAAAACACAATGTCTTTTATTAATCACTATATTAAAGGTAAAAACTGTTTGTTTAGTTGTCAAAGTAGTTAAGAAATTGGAACTCAACATTAATGTTGCCTCCAAGCGATACAAAACTATCTCCTACGATTTCATTTTTGTTTGTATTCTTAGTTTCTAAGGAAATAGAAAATAATCAGCGTATTCAATTTCCAAACTACTAAACCCCATTTCAAGTTGTTATCACTTATCTATCGGGTCAAACTAAAGTAATTTCTGAAATGCAATACGCCCGCTGAACTGAAATAGATCTAAGGAAACGTCCAAACACTATTAGTGGTAATGACGTTCGAAATTTGTCACCGGTTATCGATACTTCAGTATTCGTACATTACGTTACACCGATAAAATATCCTGTGATAATCTAAAGTGCAATCCAAACCAATGTTGAACTCCTGTCTGCTCAAAATCTGTTTCTACTTGACATAATAAGTACAAAATAAAAATAATTGAAGTGATACATTTTAATTAAACCGATACAGACGCGTTAATTAAACAGACAGCTGCAGATGATGTCAGCAACAGTCATACATACCTTGACAGAAAATTTAAAAGTATTTTATGGTCTTTAGGCGGTTTTATGTTACATTTTGTTAATTTGTACCAAGAATTATTGAATCCGGCAGAATTTTGTCCTGTCCCTACCTATGATATATATATTTTAAACTATTTTTTCTCTGACAATAAGTGACAAAAGTGTACCTAAGCAAACTTAGTCTATCTTTTCACGCCTGATGCGATGACCAAGGGAAATAGGGGCTCTTTTTCACAAAGAAGATTAGTTAAATCAATTACAAGTTATAACCGCTAATAAGCATTTACATACCCCTAACCCGTTACTTGTTACTTATAAGATTTTTTTATCGGCTAGCCGTATCTACAATCATAGAGAAAGTTTAAATAAAACTAAAATCCAAAGTATCCCAATTCTAATATTAAAATAAAACCAAAATTATGATAAGTTTTATTTTAACCCTAAAAATTTTTGTGCTGAAATAAAATAAAAAGTATTTATTTGGAGAATGTTTGTATCAAAAAGATGTTAAAAAACATATATAATAGTAACGACATTCCATTTTACGTATCAACTAATTATAGTTGGGGAAAATATCATAATTAAACCAAAATGATTTAATTAAGTTTACTAATCAATCATTGGTGACTTCAAGCAACGAAGCGTTAATCCTGTTAGCTCGGCCAGCGAGTAGGTATCGATAAATTGCGTTAATGGAACGTACCCATTCCATTAACGCAATTTATCGATACCAAGTAAGATTTGTTCATCACTACATAACTTGCTGCGGTTGAGCGATGTTTGATATAAAACTTTGTAATGAAGGCACAGGCACATGATTGATGTATCATTTTCAGGATCTATCTATAAAAGAAAAATACCACCAAAAGAAACAAGGTTTCTTGTCTAAGGAACACTGTCCAATTTTTTGTTTTTGTTGGTGGCGTTGTCTTGACGGTAAGAAAAACCACGGGCTGTAGACACCATAGAAAATATAGATGCGTTAGGCTACCCCCTTCAGGTTCAGAACACGACCGTGTCTGATTCCGGACGGGATGGTGATCGGAATAGATAAGACGGTGAATTCCTACCCAAGTAACTTGCTAAAGAGCCTTGTTGTTAAGGATAAATTTGTCCTATCGTCACCTAGATTACGAGCTGCCTGGCATGAAGGCAGGTGATCTACTCTGCACTTAGCACCCGGTCCAATACACTTATTATATTTTTAATCTAAATAAGATACTTACGAGTATATAGGTGTTTCATGCCCTTGCTTGTACCATATGACGAGCCCCATCCTGTCGTCAGGTAGGGCGGGTGTGACGTCACAGGGCAGCTCCACAGTGCCCCCTGTCGGCGCGTGGAGGGACTCAATAGCAGCTGGAACAAACAAACCTGATTCAGTCCCATCAATCAAAGGTTATTCAATTATCTCGGACTAACAAACCTATTCAACAGAAATGTGGAATTTTTTCACACAATATCGACAATTGTTTATTTGAAGATAAATTAAATGTTTGTTTGTTTTAATAACACGATTGTGTGACTTTTGGCGTAATATTTTATGTGACAGGTCAGCGAACAAGCACATGGTTCTCGAAATGGTAGGAGAATACCATGACATCAAGACACCAAAGATGTTACAGGTGTATCTTTTGGCCGGGGTATTAGGCCCATAGTGCTATTAGGATACCGGCTACCCTATCCTTCGGACCAGAATATCATAATATATCATGGCGCCGGTTAATACCAGCAATAGGTGAATACGGTAGTGGAATTTTTAATATAATCCTATTAATGTTATAAATGGGAAAGTGTGTTTGTTACCCCTACACGCAAAAACTGCGTGACGATTTTTTAAAAATTTGGCACACACATAGAGCGTAACTATCATATATGTGGGACCATTTATTACGCGGGTAACGCCGCGGGCTACAGCTAGTATATAATAAGTGTTTATAGGCTATGGATGTCTATAAGAATAATCGTGTATGTGTGCGTTATTTTATCACATAAAAAAGTTAAAAGTATCTACGTACAGAAAATATTATAAACAGCAAAATGGATTTAATTTCTTTTCCCTATGGGTAAAGTTGCGGGAAAATTCGTGATAATAAACAGTATAGTGAAGCAAAGAATTACAGGTCTCAATAAAATATGTCCAATAGCAAGCGATCTCTAAGTTGACGGTAATAAGTGATCGGAATCTAGATAACAGTCGATAAAAATACAACAGCCTGTATAATTTTGTGTAATATTTCATTCCCATTTTCCGGACAGAGACTTTTAAAAATATAATCATACTTATTACAATCCGGAATAATAAAAGCTAACCGTAAGTCGATTAACATAATTTTGATTAGGGATTATAGCGGAACGATATTTTTGCAGAAAATTTAAATGTTTTTTTTTATGATATTGGAAGGCAAACAAGCAGGCGGATTTCCTGATGGAAAGAAATTCATGCCGCCTAGAGACACCAAAGGTGGTAATGGTGAGTTGCCAAACTGAGGCCGGGATGTTAGGCCTCGAGCAAAATTAAGTTTACCGGCTACCTTACCCTCCAAACCGTAACAAGTCATGATGTTATGGCAGCAGGAATAGGTAGGGCGGTGGTACCAATCCAGGTGAGTCGCTGCCAAACTCTACCAGTAAGATGTCACGGTGTTAGTGACGGTAAGCCTATGCTCGCCTTTTACGAGCTTCCTGGCAGGATGGCAGATGGTCTATTCTGCAAAGGAGCCCGGACCAACACGGGGAAAGATTAAAGATAAAAAAGATTTTTCATTAATATATAAAAAATGTAGTTAAAATACATTAAAAGAACTCTTGGATGTTGTTATGGGAACGAGGAGTTGTTTTCGCCGCTAATATTCCCTGAATAGAAAATGACGGCACCTTCGGCAGATATGACTAAAATAATCACACGTTTTATAAGAAAAATGGTTTTAATTTATAACCTTTGTAGTTAACATTAGTAACTAAAAGTGTATTCAAGCCCGTATCTCTGAAGAGGTAGGCAAAGGAAATAAACAGGAAATCCACATGTCTCAGAATGTGATAGGTGGCAAACCCATCACCAACCGGCCACTTATCAAATCCTTGACATGTTGTTTTTATTACAAAATTGAAAAAAAGGTTTTGATTGTCCAACCTGGGGCCTTGATTACTTTAACTCATTTGTATAAATATAATTGTCAGCATACTTAATTACTTTATTGCGATATCCTATTAATATTATAAATGCGAAAGTTTGTAAGTATGTATGTATGGATGTTTGTTACTCTTTCACGCTCGAATGGCTGAACGGATTTGTCTGAAATTTGGAAGACATATAGATTGTGACCTGGATTAACATATAGGCTATTTTTAATCCCGATCGCACACCGGGTTTCTGTGTAAACTCGGGCGAAGCCGCAGGTAGCAGCTAGTAAAACAATATATTTTCACACATACACACACTCATCAATTAAATTTCATTAACCCTATTTCACAAAAATATTCCACATAAACATTGTAAGGTAAAAAGTATGACTGTAATATAAAAGTATCCCACTTCTGATGCTGAAACAAAATTAAACTCAGCAATCAATTTTATTGTAACTGCAACAGTTTTGTTACCCCTAGTTCATCGGCTGTTTGTCATCTTACGATGTTATTGTACGGAAGTAACAGTAGAGGTTTATGATCCGGATTCTCATAAGATTTATTACCCCAACTGTTACTTTTATAGAGCGGAACACTAAAAGATCTTCAACAAATGGTTTTGTGATGGTTTAATTAAAGCGATCGTTAAACAATTTATGGTACAATTTAAAATACGGTGTACGGTATATTATATTTACGGTATATTACGGTATATTATACGGTATATTATATTTTTCATTTTCAGGTTAAGTTTGATAGTGCATTATAACAATTTATGTCAATGCTACTCGTAACATACCATTAAAAAGGTTGTGCAGTTTGTTAACAGTATTCAGCATCGTTTTCTTGAATTTTGACAAGTTTTCAAAAATATATTAAGTTATAATACAAAGAATAAAACACAATATTGTAATTTTTTGTCAAAAATATTTGAGTTGAATAAACGTAGTTTTCAAATGACATAGACTTATGTATTCCAAGGCATAACTAGACATTACAATATATAATATTACATTTACTTATACATATTATAATGTCAACTTAAGCCGTGGAGTACTTTATAAATGTAAATAAGGCGGTTAAAGTCTACTACTAAGAATACCTGTAGGCTACAGTATTAAGTAATGAAAAATGTAACTAATTGCAATAAACTACTTACAATTATCTTCGATTTCAAAATTCGAAGTACTGAATTTATTGCCTTAAAAGTTAAATGCAACCTTGCATATATACGTTCCGTATTCAATCTTAAAAAAGTCAAAATCGGACTACTTTGTAGAGAATAAAGAGAAAGAACCTTCTCGACATATCATGGAAGTGCTGTAATAAGTAATACCTACTTGTTCTTCTGCGCTTTGCTGCTGCGATTAGCCACACAACGTGATATTAAGCAATCCTATAGCCAACCGGGCATATGTTTTTATAAGAAAATTTAACAAAACACATTTTGACTAGCCCGACCCGGAAATCGAAGTGAGACCTCATGTAGTCAACGTCAACACTAAATAAATTTACCACAAAAGCAATAACAAACTAACATAAAAAATATAAATGTCGAATTTCAAACCTCTTCCGTTTTTTCGTTGGTTGTTAATACTCCCCACAACCCAACTTCGAGTGGTTTCTTTTCAAAACAAACTACCTCTTGGAACAGAAATAAGGATAAAACATATTGTGCCTGCGAATTTTTAAGGGTTCATTCTAAAGGTGTTGAAAATTGCCTTCAAAGTATTCTATTGTGCATGTAAAGCGATTTAACACTGGTTTCTTTAGAAATACTAAACATAATACCTCAGTTCGTGTAAGCTTGAAGTAATTGCGAATGTTATAGATGCTTGTCGCTCCTGTAAGTGTTCATGTATTTTACAAAAAATTAACGAAACTAAGTAATGAAGGGCCAATAATAATGAAAGCGTGACTGGCGGACGTAATAGTTTTACATTAAAATTACGTCGAAATTGTGTCGCGCGACCATTCACCATAAGTAATAATTTAACCTTCAGTGGTTTTAAATACAAACCTAATAGGTAGCGTACTTGTGGTTTTAATTATTCGTTTACATTATGTTACTTACGTTAAAAGATTTTTATTTTACTTTTTACATTAAAAATATAACAGTCATTGAGTTCTAACATATTTGAATCCAGATAGGTTCTATTTTCAAATAAATTTGGCTATTGTTTTGTCTTGAATTTAATATTGCAAGTTAATTTTCAGGACACCATTAAACTTTACAACAAACATAAAAAAAACATTTTGGGAAGCCAATTTCGAAAGATGTTGAACTTTAAAATGAATGCAATTAAAATTGCCTTTAAAGTCTATTGTGCATATAACTGTTTTTAGTGCGTGTGGTGAGGGTATTTAAATTTGTTATTGTTCCTATTTCAATGTGAACGTAATTTATATATTAATACGTGATGCCAAAACTTTGGACCCCTTTTTACGAAAATTGCGCAGACGCAGAAGCATAAAATTTGGCGCACTTAGAGTTTATGTGTAGGAGAAGTGCAGAACGCTAATATTTTTCAATAATAATGCTTGTAAAGTACATTAAATCAATAAATAAAACATTACCCACACTACAGTGCATTTGACACACACAAACAAATATATTGATGATAACGATAAAATACCACGGATGGAGCACTAAAAAGTTTGGAAACAAAGTAGTCGGTCTTGAGAAATTAAGACGGCGTTCTTATCAACAAGATATTCAAATTTATTATGGTCGAATTTCGGCCAATAGGCGACCACTAGTTCAAATAAATAGTTGAACGAAATTAAGTTATGAAGGGCCAATGATACCGATCGATACGTGGAACGTGATCGATATACGTAAAAATTAAAAACATCACATTAACATGATAATGCATCTTCATTTAACAAATGAATACCTAAGTATTATACACTCAACCAATATAAACTACTAAGATATTTTAATAATTATAATTGTACCTATTTTTTTTTACACACTTTATTAGTATATTTTTATTTATTCGTTCTACGTATAGCTATAGTTAATTGTATTGTACACGATGCCTTCCATTTTATTTTCACAGCTTAATTTTTTTTTTGGGTTGGCTGGAAGAAATTTGTTTAGTTAGAGATAAGCTCGCCTTTTGTGCATTTTTAACTTCTCGTGTATTTTGTGTATTTTAGTTTTTGTGTGCAATAAAGTGTTAAATAAATAAACTCAAAATAAAAATAAATATGTAGTAGTTTTTTTCATGTGCTGAGATTTATCATTGCAATTTGTTAGTGTCACCAGACTTGTTTAAAGTTTGAAAATAGCTTACATGAATAGTTTCACGTCAAATTAAACTTCAAAACGTTTATTTTCACAACACGAAACATCTTATAAGGTGCCAGCGATTTTCAAAGGGTTCATTATAAAGGTGTTGAAAATTGCCTTCAAAGTATTCTATTGTGTATGTAGAGAGGTTTTAACACTGATTTCTTGGAAACGCTAAACAAAACACCTCGGTGCGTTTAAGTTTAGCATTATTTTTTATTTTTTTATGATATTGGGAGGCAAATAAGTAGAGGGATTTCCTGATGGTAAGAAATTCACG
>NJDC01000773.1:131037-158235 GCA_002245475.1 Calephelis virginiensis | reverse complement strand
TGTCGCAAGTTTTTTGAAAATTTCCAACCCTCCTACTCCCGCACGCTACACTCCGATCGTGAAAATATTTAAACATGCATGTATTAATATGAAATAATCTCACGGTAGGCACTTTAATGTCGCGCTCCAGTATATTTTATAACAAAAAAATGTAACTAACTTATCAGTCATCCATAAAGAGATTTGATACATAGTGGAGGTGTTTATCCATGGTACAAGGTCTCTTCCATAATTTAATCTAACGCGCCTGAGTAACCGCTCAAAAGCCCTTTTGGGCTCCCCTTTTATAATTTACGATCAATTCAAAAGTCTTAACATAATACGTGTACAAAATTACTACAATTAATGATAATTTAAGCAGTAAAAGTGCGAAACAGCGATTTAATTTCTGTAAGTAGATTGTATGTGTAGTCGATAATGATATAAGAAAAACTCACAGATAATACTTATATTTAGTAACTTTTAAACACGATAAAGAGTTCATTAAGTAATTCCCTTTTTTATTTAAAAAAAATACGTTGCCAACTTCTGCTTCCGAGAACCAAAATTTACCTCTTCCGCAAAAATGCAGAGATATCAGGAAAAATAACCAATGTTTATTAATCTTATTAACCAAAAACTTACCAACTCTCCTTTACAACGTGAAAGTAGACAAACACTTTTATTTTTGATATACGAATAATTAGACCATTGCAATATCTTCATCAAATAATTCCGGATGCCACAATGGCGTCGTTTACAATTCGTCTGTAAATTATTGCTTGCAATTAAGCGGTGCGTCATTTCATTCGCGAACACAACTGACCGTTAAATTGTATCCGACCCTCTATATTTAGCTTTTAACCATTTTAATATGCAATTGTATTGACGAAATCGAAGCATGACAAACTGCCATATCCATTTTCATTGTAGTGTGATATAATCTTAATTAAATTGGAAATAATTAATTTTGTTTAATTATATTAGTATTTGGTTATTTTGTGGATTGATTTGGTAATGCGACAGTAAATAATGACATATATGTTTGTAGCATTGCTTCTTTTGAAATATAAGTACTCGAGTAAAATTAATAAAATGTCACTGACAGAACTAATCTATAATGCGAAAGTCTGCCTGTCGGTAAAATTTACACTGCTAAACCGCTGGACAGGTTGTAATGAAATTGGTTATACATATAGGTAGACCCTTTTTTATTCAAAAATTCAACCATCACAGGACTAGGATGGGGGATAATTTCATTAAAAAATTTCAAGTTAACCACTATCTGCGATTGGGCAACTATTTATTAGTAGATAATAGTAAAAAAATGCTATTACAATAATATCCTACTTCGTTGTTTGTTCCTCCTTTACGCAAAAACTGCTGAAGCAGTTTTCTAAAAATTTGGCACACACAATATAGAGCAGAGGTTCCCAAACTTACTTCATGTAACGCCCACTTGAAAATCAGTTGTTTTGTAGCACCCCCCCCCCCCCCGTTTTTTTCTTATCAATAACCTCAATAACATATTTGTTGCGCCTAGTGTAAAAAAAACATTTTTTTCAAGATTTATACCGCCCCCCTCTAGGCTTCTAGCGCCCACAAGGGGGCGTTATCGCCCACTTTGGGAAAGGCTGATATAGAGGGTAACTTAGATTAACACATAGAATAAGTTTTATCCCGACAAAATGTTTCTGTGTTACCATTAACCACGCGGGTAATAGCTAGTATCATAATAATTGATTATACTAATTTAAAAAGATTTTTTATTAAGACAAGTGAAGCAAGTCTTTTCATTTTTTTTTATCGTAATGAGACCTAGTTAATGCTGGATCTACAAATATTAATATTTAAAACGTTTCATTTTTTTAAATTGTTTTTTTTTTTCAACATAATTATCAATTAAATTTGAAATGTGTTTGAATTAAATATTTAATTAACAATTGAAGTGAAATTGTAAAAATTTATTTAATAATTATAAATTATATAAATAAATAAAAAAAATATGTAAAATAAATAAGTAAAAAAAACAAAAAGCGGTGGGGGTTACAGACAAAACGACAAACAAATAGACAATAATCTAAAAATGCAAAAATGTGTTTTGCTTTTCATTATTACTGCACCTATTTTTATTAAATGTCTTCAATGTACAGAATTACCTCTTTTACAGTTTTATTATCACTGCATAGTATAAAACAACGTCGCTTCCTCTGTCCCTATGCCCCTTTGTATGCTTAAATCGGAAATTAAACGGATTTTAATGCGTTTTTTTCAATAGATAAATTGATTGAAGAGGAAGGTTTATATGTATATTTTATATAACCGTGCGAAGCCGGGACGGACCGCTAGTCTTCTTATATATATAATTCCCGTGTCAAATGTTAGTTACCGTACCCCTCCGAAACGGCTTGACCGATTCTCATGAAATTTTGTGAGCACATTGAGTAGGTCTGAGCATCGGCCAACATCTATTTTTTATACCCCTAAGTGACAAGGGTGACCCATTCAATTTTTTTAACTAAAATCACATTTAAAAAAGTAGCAGAACAACAACTTCTAAACTAATTTTAATTTATCGATATGTTATTTTAATGAAAGTACTCACTACTACACTAACTACTCACTATACTTATTATTACCATACTTTTTTCTTTTAAAAAAAATCGAAAGATACAAGTAAAGTGCTATCACATAATGTTAACGGTAAAGAAAGAAATTAAAAATTTCGCCACTGTACTTGTATCCTCAGTAGCTCTTATGGTTAGAGCATGCGTCAGCTTGAGCCTAAAGGTTACAGGTTCAAATCCTGACCGGGGCGAATTATTTTCTTTCCTTAAAATTTATAAAAAGTTACATCTAGGGCAACGTTGATTAAAAACATCAATTAATATGTCCTCTCTAATTTGACATGTCTAAAATGTTTTGTTTTTTAATTGGAAAAATATAATATTCACTTAAAATAAATTTAGCTAGTATTCAGCAGAATTAGCACCATGGTCTACTTAAATCATTTGTATTAAATGGACGCCCAATTTACGTGGTCATGACATTACGCCTGAATGGATAGAACAACTTTGGTAATTATTTTTTATGTTAGTTATCAGAAGAACGTTTTTATAAAAAAATACAGGGAATATTGCCAAGAAATTGGAAAAAACAATGATTTAATTTTTCCATACAAACTGTTAGTTGCTTTTAATATCAAGCGTTACGAAGTTCGCCGGGTCAGTTAGTATACTAAAATAATAACTATACGAATTAACTCAACCCGGCAGCGCTACACAGGTAATTAAGCAAACCGTGTCAACTATACATTTCAAAATTGGACGCGCTGTTGTCGGTCGCTTTACTATTATATTCCGGTGGCTGGTTCTCAATATCTGGTGCTAAAGCCAATTATATTTGGTCAGAACCGAAATTCCTGCTCTAATTAAATTGCATATTTATTCAACTGTGAAAAGAGGAATGTCTTCCAATACATCACTTTAAAATAGGTATTAGCTATTTTAATAAAAATATATAGAATAGAATGTCGTGTTAGTTAGTCGTGTGTTTAACCGCCTCGTTGGTCGAGTGGCTAGCATACACGCCTAAATACACCGATCAACCGCGAGGGTCGGGTTCGATTCCCGACGGGGCCAGGCATTTTTGGATAGCATTTAGATGTCTGCGTTTCCGGGTCTGAGTATTAATAAAATTTATTCTGGTATCTATTTCAGTTAACTAACACCCATAACACAAAGATATAATTTTCTTACTTTGGGGTTAGATTCAATTTGTGTAAATTGTCCAGGAATATTTATTTATTAATTATTTATTTATTTAGTTACACTATTTATAAGAACTCAAGAACGGCTGAACCCATTTGGCTGAAAATTTATAGGGAGGTAGCTTAAAACCAGGAGACGGAAATAGGAAATTCATTTTATTTCATTCGACTATGAGGGAAAACAACATTTTAATTGTTCCCATATAAGCTAAATTGGTAGAATAAAGTTCGTCTGAGCAACTAATAAAAATATATTATTTTAATATATATTATTTTAATAAATATCAACATATTTTCATAAAAAAATAATTTTCTAGCCATGTGACACAGCTAAGGACAGCATCGATAAGTACCTAATTGTAAATTTAATTTTAAGATTTTAATCATTTTTAGCAAAAAAACAGTGTCTTGAACAAGAGACAAAAGTACGGGTTCAAATACCGTGTGGGGTGTGAATTATTTTGCTTTAAAAATTGTTATCGTAATTGTTGAACGCCTCTGTAGTCTAGCGGACTTGACTTCTTGAGGTCCCGGGTTCGATCCCCGGGTCGGGCAACAAAAAATTTTAGAAAATGTATATTTTCAATTTTCTAATAAAATTAACGTTGCTGACGATGGGATGTGTGCCCGGTTGCGACCTATCACATTGTGGGACATAGTATCTTCGGTTAGTCGTGGGTGCCCTGGTTGTGCCTCTGCCTTCACCTTCGGGGAAATAGGCGTGAAGACACTTACTTTAAAAATTGTTAGAATATATTCAAAGCACAGGAAATGTGTTAGAATTTGAAATCTCCAGGTTTATTATATTGCTTGACACCTCTACAGGTTGTTGAAATGTTGTTAATCTTAGTATTCTTGAGCGTCGTGATGTGACGACCCCATTGCTTTCAGAAAACAAATCTTTGATGTAATAAGTGGTAGAGTGGCCTCGCTCGAATTAATATGATCACCTTACCGAATTATCTCGCCATAACGTCAGTGAATGTCCATATCGTGTTCCAAGCTGAAGAGTAAAGTCACTGGTACATTTGCTCCCGAAAACGACTCAATACTTTAATTGAGGCTATCAACGCATTACCATCTTTGGCATCAATACATAAAATCCTAAAAAAAATGTATATATAATAAATCAAGTCTCCGAAACCAGCGTGTTTGTATGAAAACGGTATGAATGTGATGGAAGCCAGACAGCTCTATCAGGATCGTGAGGCTTGGTACTCGATACTTTCTGTCAACCACGTAAGGGACTTGGCGTGAAGATATGTATGCGATTATGTATGAATAAATAAAAATTCCAATATATCGTATAAGTATCTTGTTTGGAGGTTAAAATTTTATGACAGACTGAACTATGTTGTAGTTGATATCACAAATTATAATCAAATTTTCATAATACGTTCTCATCCTTTACTATTAATGGAATTTAGTTCCGTAAACCAAAGGCATATTTCAGAAATATTTACCAAAAACCAGTATAATTTAACATGAATTCGAGTTGAATAGGCATATCACGAGTTACTGTTAATGTCGAATAAATAAACTTTAGATTTTTTTTTTTATATTGTGCATGGATAGAAATACTTAAGCAGAAAAAAATCCTAGTAGTAAAGTCAATAGGTAGCATGTTGCAATAATAATTAAAATTTAGCAAAAACTGTAAAAAAAACGATTTTTTATTGATGTCATTTACAATTTGTGAAATCATTTACGGAACTATTAAAAGAATAAAAAACATATTAATACAATACGAATAAAAACAGTTAAAGTACAATACAGGAGTTTAATCGGCCATCAAAAAGCTATTAACAAAATGGAAAGAGTATGAAATTGAGTAATTTTAACCCTGGAATTCATCATCAAGTCTCGATCGAAGGAAATGAGACAACCTCTGAAGAACGCTGCGTTCAGACGACACGCGCACGCCACGCTCGCCATCACCCGCGTTGAACACGCTTTGATTTTTTTCGACATAATTTAAGCCCTATTATCATCCCGATATTCTCAAATTGCATTAACCAAATCAATCCGCTCACGCCACGCGCTCGCCAAGCGTATACGTGTGCTGAGCGAGGGTCTAGAGCGGGCTCAAATCGTGTGCGTGCTCAGCGCGGGTCATCTGAACACGCCCGAACGCTCTTTCAAATAAAAAAAAACAATATTTAAAATTACTTCAGAAATTATGGAAAAATCGGTTAACATACCTAATAATCCCAAAATTAACAAAAATCTATGCCCCCCTATAAAACCTATATGTAATGTAGCTAATAACCAATTAGATAACGTCAGCATTCAAACATAAATAGTAAATTCGCTCAAAAATAATGATTCCACAGACAGACACACACAGACAGATACGTTAAACTTACAATACCCTTCTTTTACTGCTGGGGTTAAAAAAATTAAGAGTTCTTCCTTATCTTTTTTTACAAAGTTGGTTAAAACATTTATTTATTTCTAATGTGCTTGATATCTTATTCAGTTAACCACTTATACTAATATCCAAACTAGAATATTGAAAAGCACAGTAATTGCGGCGTTAAAAGTCGGTCAAGTAGAGGCAACAATTCAGGCGAGGCATTTTGTTTCTCATGGTGACGTTTATTTTTTATCACTAGGAAAACATCGTCAGCTTGTTTGCTTTTTCTATACTAGTGAAAATGACAGATGCTACTGTTAAAAGTCTAAAAAGTAGACTATGTATCATAATTCAAATTGATTCCAGTAACCTCGATTTACGTCCTTAATGCGAAAGTCTATATGTATGTAAGTATATCTGTATGTTCTAAGTTACTTTTCCAAGCCTAAACTTACAAAATTACATTTTGTAGAAATACACGTTACTAATGTACAATGCGAATGTGGATGGATGTAGGTACCCGGGGAGACCAAGGCTGACATTTCACGATCAGATCAATCGGATATTATCTGAGGGTGGTGTCAAGAGTCTCCGAAACCGGCGTGAGTGTATGAAAAGGGTTATGTATGTGAAGGAAGCAAGACAGTTTTGTCAGGATCGTGAGGTCTGGCACTCGATACTCTCTGTCTACCCCGTAAGGGACTTGGCGTGAAGATATGTAAGTATGTATGTACACGTTACTATTTATCCCGATTACCAACGAGTTCCTGCGGCAAAGCTAAGGAACTAATGTTTGCAAACAAAACCGCAGGTTATAACGACAAATATGTCGACAATCGATTGCAAAAGTCGATAAAGCGTTTATGCTAGGCCTTCTTTAGGCGTTGTCTCCAGTTTCCCATAATAGAAATTAATTGGGCCTATATCCCGTTAAAGCCTTTGAAGTAGAAGTAATTAGTCCCTAATTTAATTACACTTTGTCTACACAATATATTGTGTAAAAGAAGTTTTACTCTTGCTTAACAAACAACTAATTAAGTTCTCTATTTCTGAGAAGACAGGCCTATTTACACAATAATTGATACCTATAGATATTGCTTGCCAATCGTGTTCCGGTTTAGAGAGGAGGGAAGTCTAAACTTACCTATTTCAGAGACATCCCCGTGATGGTCCGGGTTCTCTTTGTAGAACAGGAAATCTACCATCAGGCTGCTAGAAGAGTTCCATACGTCATTACCAACAAGGCCACTGGTGGTAGAGTACTTCGTAGCAACTTGCCCGGTTGGGAATCCACCGCCTTAACTATTTCTATCGCCATAATGCCAATATCATGTTTAAATCTCCTTCAGATTATTAGATAGGCGGTAGACGGCTATCGGCTGCGGGTAACTCTTACTATTACGGGAGCGAGCTTGTTTACTGTCTTTTGCGATAAAAAATACTTAAAACCAAGTTTAATTAACACTCAACAGATTACACATGTTAGGGAACCGCGCTCCGTGTAGGTAGTATTTATGAAAATTGAAATGCAATATGGCCGTCAAAATCGTGGGTATCTTTTTATACAGGGTTACATTTAAAGTACCAGCCAAATTTTGAGAAACGATTTAGAGTCGATAACACTTTCGATCTATTACTTAATTATAATGGAAAAAAAATTATAATTTATAATTTTTATCCAACGCTTGTATTTAGCGTGGTATATAATAATGCATGGTAATAACGTAAACAAAGCATGTTACTGGTTCCCACCGACCAAAGCCGCATTCGCAGGTTGGTGACGTCATGACTCGTACTAATTACGACATAGCATGACAAAAAGTGAAGCATTTTTGCAGACTGTTTTAACGAATGTTTAAAAAAGTAAATATTAGAATTTGGCAATAATATTTGAAATGTATTACCATTTAAGCCTTTACTCCCTTACATTAAAATGTCCTTTTAAAGTAACCCTGTATAAGCTCAACTATGATTAAAGTGCGGCTTCTGAACATTAAGGTAATGTTACCTGTCCGTGACTTCGCGCGGTGTAATCTCTTGTATCTTTAGGTTATCACTTCATAGTGTAGGATCGCTTTTGTGGTTAACAATTCCGATATTCGCGTTGACTACGTGAGAACTCGGAAGCTCGGAAAATGTGAACGGTTGTCGATAGGTTTGCGTTCTATTACATTGTGGGAATTGGCAACGCACCAGTAATTTCTGTTGTTGCCAATATGCTACAGTTATATCTTATCAATTATCATACAGAAGCAGCCCGTCCCGGCTTCGCATAGGTGGATAAATTTATCATTTTTCATAGAAATACCGTAGCCTATGTTGATCAGCTATGATGTCAGATAATTTTCTAAAGGTAATATATTTTTTGAAATCGGTTTAGTAGCTTGGGAGCAATAAGCTCCAAACAAACAAACACACACACTCACACACAAATAATCAACTGTTTCATCTTTAACATTATAGTGTAGATGATGTACTGACAGCAGCTCCAACTACTGGGTGCAATTGTGTTTTAAAACATACAGAATACCATAGAAATACCCGTAGGTATCAAATTTTGCATCTGAGCCGCGCGGGTAGTTACTCATAGACCAAAACTGCCCTCCCGCACGCGCACCCCCGCCTTCATGACGCCCACTTCGCAACGGGTCGTGCAGAAGAAATCGTAATCGAATCGAATCGTAATATTTTAATTTCGCCATAACTTCGAAACCAAACGTCCAATTATATTTTTTCAAAGATCAAATTTTATCTACGTAAAATGTACTTAGTGATAACTTAATTAATTTTGATAATGATTAAAATAAACGCGTTTAATTGTAGTCCAAAAAATTCAAGATTTTTTCAAATAAAAAAACGTTGTTGTGCCTCGCTCGACATAGATAGGTATAGTGTGACGCAAACTTTTTTATAGACATTTATAAGATCTACAATGAGGTAGTTTTACAGTTTAGGCAGCGTACGCAAAATAGGTAACTTTTCTGGTTGATTTTTTATACCTTGTGTCCGAAAAACCCAAATATCTTACGGAACCCTATATTTTTTATAATGAAATGTAGCCTTTGTTACTCAGGAATAAAGTAGCATTCTAAAAGTGAAAGAATTTTTGAAATCGGTCCAGTAGTTTCGGAGCCTATTTGCTTCGAACAAAAAATCAAACATATTTTCCTCTTTATAATATTATAGTATATATATAGTATAAATGTTGGGTGTATTATCCATATACCCATCGCTCTACATTCATTTTACAACTCGTTTTAAATTACGTAGGTACGAACGCACTGAACTATTGCAGTTTTATAATCATGCACTGACGAGGCAAGTTTTATATACGATGGCAATAAAACGCAACGATCACTATGTAATAAACAAAAACTCATTTAAAAAAGGAAGAAGATTCGCGACTCTACGGTGTGTGTGTATGTTTGTTATGCGATTACTACGCTAAATATTAATGATGTGATGATAATGTTATCGAAAGCTAGGCCTTGTTTTCGAAATGGTTTCATTTAACTTGGACCAAAATCCGACAAATGGTTTTTGGGTCATGTTTATTAATGCATATTTTTGCGTACTCAGAATAGAATACGTTTTTATTTAAAAATAAGTATAAAATAATTAATTTTTTGAAAGTAAGATGACATGACAACGAAATTGGAGTAGACTTTTGCAGTTTTATTGAGTGTAAATTATATATTTTTTTTACAATATCGAACAAGGATAACAATATGGACAATATTATATTTTTCAATTCGAGCTTTTAAGAGATAGCCCAAAATCAACACTTTTTTAAATAAAAGAAAACTGAAGTAAAATTAAGCCCATTACAAAAGAGGAAAAGAGAATAAAACAAAAACTAAAGGAAAAATTAATAGCGGTCGATTGTAGGAGGGGTGGGTTTTCGAGGATAAACAGGGACTACACACACCTACACTTATTTTAAATAATCTCAAAATTTATGTGGAAAATTCAAATAACCTAGTTTTCAGATTTTTATTTTTAACTTTTAGGTTTAATAAACTTTCTTAATCGAAATTTGGTAAAAAATTACAATAAATAAAACTACGCATTTCACGTCCAATTTTCCATATAAATTTTGATGTTATGTGAAGAGAGTATAAGTAAAAAAGTTGTAAACTTTGCCATCAAACATTTTGCTATAGACAGTGTTGCCGGAGAAAAGCCTTAAAATCCCACCCCTTCATACTTCTGAACCTCAAGCCAACTGCAACTTAGTATTTCCGTGAGTTTTACCCAACTTTTTTTTTTCATTTTTATTTTTCAAATGCATCGGCACCAATCTAAGAGTTTAAAGTTCATTTACTTAACTTTATTAAGTACCACCTTTTTGCTCTATAATTTGGCATATGACGTTGGCATTCAGTAATCATTTGAAAATTATTAATAAGAAAGAATACGGTATTAAAGTGTTCCATGTCCTGTAATAGTTTATTACCGGGAGGGCATTATACCTTAATAAGATCGTACCAGAGAGCTGAATAAAGGTAAAGCCGTGAATAAAAGCACATTTTTTTAAATAATTAGTTACATCGCCACCAATAGAGAAATTATTTCTATATGTTTTCTGAGATAGTAATTTAGAGCCTTAAGTTTTTTACTTGCAGTTTTATCTTAGTAGAGAGATAGGTATGTAACATTGTGGGGTATGAATATATTTATCATGTTTTTAACATGTCTTTTTGATTTTAAAAATATAGATATAACATAAGGTTATAGATTTTTGACATCAGACAGTTCTATAGTATAGTATATTATACTCTATGAGTTCATGAATCACCCTTCGATTATGGAAGTAAAAAAAGTGAATACGCATATTTAAGCCCGTATTCCCAAAAGGTCGGCGCAGAGTTAGGTGTAACAACCACAATCCTAAAGTTACAAGAAAAAGAATCACACATTTTGAGTTTCCCAACCGGGAATCGAAAAAGGCACCTCATGTTTTTTTTATTTTTTTTATGATAACGGAAGGCGAACAAGCAGACGGATTTCCTGATTATAAAAAATTCCCGCCACCTAAAGACACCAAAGATGGTAACGGTGCGTTGCCAACCTGAGGCCGGGATGCTAGGCCTCGAGCAAAAGTAAGTTTACCGGCTACCTTACCCTCCAAACCGTAACAAGTCATGACGTTATGGCGGCAGGAATAGGTAGGGCGATGGTACCAATCCAGGTGAGTCGCTGCGAAACTCTACCACTCTGTAGTTAGTGACGGTAAGCCTATGCTCGCCTTTTACGAGCTGCCTAGCAGAAATGCACATGGTCTATTCTGCAAAGGAGCCCGGACCAACACGGGGAACAACGCCAACAACGAAACACTGTGCTAGAGACTAATTAAAAATATATTGCTATAGATAGATAGAATAGGTAGTTCTAGAGCCATATTTGTTTTACAACTCTTATTATAAACGAACACGCTGAACAATTGGAGAATTATTTTATAGTGTAGCATTACTGAGGAGGCATGATATAGACGACTGCAATCAAACCATTACAATTATGTAGTTTTTCATTTTATTGACACTGTCAGACTAGGGTAACTGTGTTAACATAAATCAGCGGACAACATTTTTGTGATTAAAATCGTCAAGTTACTACACAATAGCTTATAACAAAATACCTACAGCTTTGTTCCATATTTTCACTCAGATATCGAACGTTTCAACCCTCTCTTGAATTGAGATTGGCAACACATCAAGCCTAGGTAATAACTTTGGCGTCTATACGCGAAAAAGAAATTGTTTATATCAGGAATTGGCTTATTTGCCTTCCAATCTATAAACATACCGTTAACACCACTTTTTCTACTACTTATTCTAAGCATGTTCCCAGTGCTCAGTCAGTTATATTGAACTGTTTCCATCCTTAGCACTTGGCTCCATTATGTAATAATTGATATTGAAGAAAGCACTACCACTGTTTTACTTAATACATTTTGATCTCTTATTTTAACCAAATTAGCCAACCTGTTTTGCTTTTAAAGCATTTTAAGAGCTCTGATAACATCATTTTAACAACTTTAGCAAACATTGAAATGTTAAGAGGTTAATATTGGTAGGTACTTAAAGATACAGAAAATTAGTTTTATATCTATATACTACTTAAGTAAAACAGTGCAAGTATACATATTCTGACATTAATAAATTCTTAGTCACCTAAGCAACTGATGACTTAAATGAAAATTTTAATTCCATTCCAAATCTATAAGAGAATATGTAGTTTAACTTTCTTAATAATTAGGGAAAATTTAAGCAGAGTACGGCAAAAATGTTAAATTACATTATCTTGATACCTACTCATTAATCAGATTTAAAAAACTTTATTCAGATTGATCATAAAAGTAGTACTTGTGCACATCGACATTATTATGTACCACCGGATCAGTTTTGATTTTAGTTTATTTAATTACAATCTAAACGTGTCCTGTTAAGTGTGAATATATGGTCAACACATCCCGGAACACACGTATAGCAAACGGGAATGATCCGTTTTACAGTCGGACACTAAAACTTGTCCTACTAAAATGTTTATTGGCGTGTGGTCCCTAGCAGGGTGTAATGTGAACGTTATGCCGTAAAGGACAAAGGTCAGTCTGGTAATATAATATCAATAGGCCTAGCACGGAAGTAGGCAGGTCTGCATGGACCGTGACAATTGGGACTCAATACTATAGTACAAAAAAAAAACAAAATCGGAAAAGGACTTTCGACATGGAAGATATTGTAGAAAAATATTTGGATAGTAGGACCCAAATAGTTTAAACATTTTTAATGTTATAAAATAGCAAAGCAGACGGTTCGCCTAATGGTAACAGACAACAGTCCCCTATATACATCAAGAATCTTCTTGTGGCGTAGCTATCTATTGGCCGTTATTTAAGACTACGTGTGCAATTCTAGCAAGAAACAGAACAGTAACGAGCACTGATACTACAGTGGAAGGAATAGATAAACCGGTGGTACAAAACCCGGGCAAAATGCTGCATAGCACTGTACAGCCTATTTATATTTAACTGTACTAGTGGAATAATCCAGTAGTAATAACTACTAAAATACCCCATCGGCGCTATGGGGTCATCACATCCCGACATCAACAACGCGAAACCGGTAAACCTACGAACAAGAGTCTAAGATCTAAAAACATTTAAGAAGATTTTTATTTTGGGATTCATATGTGTTGAATGCGAAATAAGGAAAAAATTCAGAAACATATAAATTAGATTTTCTATATTGAGATGGTAGGTACATTAAAATTTAAGTCACGATTCGTTGAAATTAGAAATGTCGGAGCGAAAATATCTTTGACTAAAAGAAAAAGTAATAGCTTTCCCGCCGCGCATGTGAAGTGCTATCCAGGATTTTATGATGTGTATAATATCAAACTCGACCTCTATTTATCGATTAGTTAACGATAAGGGATCGTGATATGGCTACGGATTGTGTAACAGCCTACTAGACCTTTATTCGACCCTTATTTCTTATCTTGTGTCAACAGTTGCGCTGAAAGGACAAAAACTATTGACACTCTGACATAGCGTACAAATGACACGTTGGTTTCAGACTACTGAAAAACTATGTACCTACCAAGTAGATTTTAAAATGCGCGTATCGGGATATTTGCCATTATCGCATTGACTGGGTGACTCAGATTTGTTCCATCAACACATATATTGTTGCGTCAGTGCTCAACATTATCACAGTTATTACAACTCATGACAGTAGTAGCAGTAAAGAAGTCTGTGCCATATTGCCAATTATTGTCTCAAGATCAGGTAGGCAACTAACTATTAACTAAAGTTTGGTCTTCAACCACCTTTGTGGTCTAATGGTCCGAAGTTCGAGTTGACTTCATGACGTCACGGTCTGATTCCTAGGTCGGAAATCGCATAACGGTCTAAACGACAGAATTGCGACATAATGAGGAACAAAACTACTTTCGGCAACGTTATTTGTTTTTAGAAAATTAAAAAAAATACATTTTCTCATGGTTTCCCGACTCTAGGGTCGAACCCGAGACCTTACAAAGTCAAGTCCAACACGAAACCGCTAGATCACACACCTATGCAAGGAAGAATAAAATTATAAGTAACCAAATTTAAAAATTTGACGTTACAGGGAACAAAGGACTTACAAACGCGTCGTACATAATCGTTAAACGATTCGTAGAAACCGGTGTGTCGAACGCTCAATGGTATTACGGTACCGCGATATAAACCGACCGAACCGAATCTCGGTAGTAAAAGCTGAAATCCGCAGTAAACGTATTTAAGAGGCTGATTTTAAGATAAACTTTTAACAAAAACATATGTTTGTAGCAAGTATTCACTTTTACTTAAGTTTTACTTTACTAGGTGCTAGAATTTCGCAGCCACTCGCCCGAATTGGTACCACCAACTTACCTATTCCAGCCGCCACAACGTCAGTGCTATCCATTGACGTGTTTCGGTTAGGAGGGTAAAGAAACCGGTACGCTTAATTTTGCTCGAGGCCTAACATCCCGGCTTCAGGTTGGCAACGCACCATTACTACCTTTGTAGACTCTAGGCACCACTTGAATTTCTTACTATCAGGAAATCCGTCTGCTTGTTTGCCTTCCAATATCATAAATATATATAGGCTATTCCGAGCAGCCGACTTTAGGAGAACTATTCATGATGTATTAAATAGGCCAAGATACATTAATGTTGGAAAAAGGAATTCTTATGACCGCCTTCCGTCTACATTGTCTTGTAAGTTCCATTATATTACTACACTTCATTATCTTAAACCTAAGTTTTTCTGCCAAAAACCAGCTCAATTGGTAAAATATACCTGTTATAAGATTGCGATGGCAGATTCTACCCAGACATACAATATTTACATTGCAAGTTGAATAAAATATTCTAAAAAGTATATCATGTCCTTCAATGAGCTTCCTAACAAATATCGATATCGATCAAAAATAACGATCGATCATAATGGCCAGTCGCCTTACCTTTTCTTATCGCCATAATGTTAGTGTTCGTTATTACTGTTTCCAGTAAGTTTTAAATGTTATGAAAGCGAACAAGCAAGTTATTCTCCTTATAGATAAAACAACATGTTACTAAGCATATCTATCTAATGGTTTAAATTTTGGGCTACGTGTATGCTCTAGCACAGAACACGACAATGCTGAAAACTGGCGAGTCGAGCTGCTATACATATCTGCTACCTAGTTATGATTGACTATACTAGTTTAGTAATCAAAGTTATTAGAAAACCAAAAAAGCACGTAACTGGTCACCGATAAATTTAGGCACAAGAGGCTAAGATCTTATCTTCAGGTTGACAACGCACCATTAACACGTATAGTGTCTAGAGGCGACGTAATTCTTATTTGCAGGAAATAGATTTCCTCTGGTGATAGTCCGGGCCTTTTGAATAGAAAATAAATAATTATCCCTGGACAAGTTACACAAATTGAATTTAACCCCAAAGTAAGCAAATTATATGCTTGTGTTATGGGTGTTAGCCAACGATTCTAATACATAGAAATACTTAAATAGATACCAGAATAAGATACCAAATTATATTTAATAAGCACCCAGACCCGGAAATGCAGGCATCTAAATGTTCATCACACAAATGCCTGCCCCCGTCGTGAATCGAACCCGAGCCGGTAAGTCGGTGTAGTTAGGCGTGTACGCTAGCCACTCGACCAAAGACTATTCCTCTCATAAAGCCAGCTCGTAAGAGGCGAGCATAGGTTACATTAGTCATAATCAAAACCACTGCACTGGCAGCAGAGTACTGTGCAGAAACTAGCCCGGGTAGAAATGTACCGCCTTATCTATTCTATGCGTCACTAGCGCATTTATTACATTTGTGGATACATATGTACATTATATTTATATATATATTGTACTAGCTGTTACCCGCGGCTTTGCTCGCGTGGCTGTTAACATATTTACTGATTACAACCCATTAGCAAGGGCAACTTACAATTTTTCAATACCTATTTCACTCCCTTAAAGGTAGAATTTCCAGAAACGTTTTAATACGTATCTACTAATTTTTAATAAGAAACCTAGAACTAAAGTTTTATGATTCTAACTTAAAAAATGACGGTCTTCCATCCAAACTATCAAACCCTATTTCACCTCCTTAGGGGTAGAATTTCCATAACTCCGTCCTTAATGGGTGTCTACTCAATAAAATGACCCTACTCACCAAATTGAATGGCTGTAACTCTAACAGTTTTCGCTTATCGATGATGAATCGGTCAGTCAGGAGATGTTATTTTATAAGTATACATGTGTAGATTCACTACGTATAGGCCAAGGTGTTCTTTTACGACCAGGGGGGTAATTATGTAACTCAGTTACCAACTCAAAATGGATGAGTGTACATCGAATCGCTGTCAAATAACGTATTTTTTATTTGCTATCTCCAGTGACCAACAGAAATACAATAGAGATAGCAAACACAAATGACGTCATTTGATGTACACTTTTACAGTTTGAGTTGACAACTGAGATACATAACCCCACCCAGGAGAGACGTACGCTTCTTCGATGTTTAATATCATAAAAAACAACCCTCTTATTAATAAAACATATGCGCCCGTTGATCTAATATATAACTTCACTTTTTGTTAGCAAAAGTGAAGTTACGTACCAGATCAAAGGGCGCGTAAGATTTATAAGTAAGGGGGTAAGTCTTTATAAAAAAATCAGTTAACGGTATCACCACAGTAGCATAGTCACAACCATTGTCTCAACTACGCAATTATTAAAAAATCTCGGACAAAGATAAAATAAAAGATAAAATCTCGGACATAGAAATTTGACAAAAATCTTCGATCAATGGAATGTCAGGCTAAACTTAGTAATGAAATAAGTTCTACTATCTCTAGTTCTAAGACTTAATGTTGTGAAAAGTGAAACCGGTTGGCACCGGTTTACAATGTTAAATAAAATGTATTCTGAAAACGAAAAAATCGATACATACATAGTACATATCTTCACACCAAGCTCCTTATGTTCCAGGCAGATAATATCGTGTACACGATCCTTGTAGACCCTTCAGTCTTCCTCACAATTCAATATCCTTTTTATACAAACACGTCGGTTACCTTAAATATCTCGGAACTAACATTTTTGGGGTAAAACATAAAATGATATTCAAGAAAATAATTTTAAAATATGGGACCTGCGATCCTCGTTTAACGTTTCGTAGCAACCGGTTGAACATAAATGGTGTTGCGGTTCCGCGATTTAAAACGTCCGAAACGAACTGAATCTCTTTGACGTGGTAAAAATATGCGGTGAATTTCTGAGGTCAACGAGTTGGGCAGCGTTTATTTCATTCCTTTTTAAGCTTTTAAAATATAAGCTGTTATTTCATTTCATAATTTTAGTGTTTTACTTGGTTTTCCGTGGTCGCGTAAACGGATAGAACAATATTCGTTTTTTTTGTTGTGTTAACTAACGGCCAATGTTAATAATCAATCCCAATACAAAACTTGCTGTCCAAGATTGATATTTTTGATCCATTTTTATATTATCGCTTGCCAATAACATATCTGTGGACAGGATAAATATGGCAATTAGATAAAGGATAGGCCGGCGGATACGCAGCCATCTAGATTGCTTGAAATCTATCTTTAGAGATACATTATTAACATTGGCCGTAAGTGTAGCGAACTATTAGAAAAATTAAGAAAAGTTAATGAAACTATAGATTTTATAAAATTGACAATTGATTGAAATTCGAATTCAATAAAAAATATTTTCACGCCTATATCCTTGAAACGGCAAGCAGAGGTACAACCAACTGAGGCCAAATTCAAGTTGCACATTTTCTATATTTTTGTTGTTCGATCCAGGAATCGAACCCGGTCTGCTCTTGAGGTCTTAAAGTCAAGTCTTACGACGGACCGCTAGACCAGAGTGGCTTTTTTATAATAAATGTTAATAATCACAAGTATTGTGCTCGGGAGTACCGACATACTACATACCTGAAATAAAATATCCGATTCCAAATTCGAATTTGCATGAAATCGAAATTTAAGAGTTATCCCACAGGTTCAATTACAACACTCAAATTATTTTAATTATATATCAATTTGAATTATTTCTTCTTTTCCTAGGTTTAACCCACATTTTTGCAGAAATTCATTAAAATCGTTAAACTATATTGACGTAAAAGATATAAACAGACACATTTTTGCATCTAAAATAATAGAACGGACACATAGCTTTAAATATATTCTAACAGCCATGGCTAATTATAATTATGTTAAATTAGAATATAAGAATTAACACTCTGCACTTAGTGTGACTTAGTGTCTTCGGCTAGTCGTGGTTGCCTTGGTTGTACCTCTGCCTACCTCTTCGGGGATATGGGCGTGTAGATAAAAAGAAAAGAAAAGAACACTCTGCAAGTGTAATCATATTTTTAATAGTACTAAATATTTTTTTTATTCGATTATAACAATTCTAAATTTAAAATCTGCAAATTAATTCTTCGATTTTAATAATTCTAAATTTCAACTCAAGAAAACTTTAAATAGGTACCATAGCCGTAGTACATCGTCGTTACACTTTTTTTGTAACCGCTTTGTTAAATATTCAATGGTATTTCGGTTCCGCGATATAAAATGTTTTAAGTGAACAGAATCTCTTTGGCTTAGTAAAAATATTTGGTGAATTTCTGCGGTCGAATAGTTGCTCAGCGCTTGTTCCTTACCTTTTTGGTTTTTAGAATATAAAATTGTTAAAAAGTGTTTTCCTTATTTATACTAGCCCAGCTTGCAGTTTTTCCGTCTTTATAACAGGCTCAATAAAGTAATAATAATAATATCTTTATTGTACACAAAACGTTATCACAAACATTAACATAAAGATAATACAGTACAATGGGCGAGCTTATCTCCAGCAACAGAGATTTCTACCAGCTGATCCGTAAAAAGGAAAAACAGAAACAAACATAAACGTAGACAAGTGTAGATACACGATTTGTTTTCGATTTTTTTTACATTTTTCATCGTTTGGTATACAGGCAGGATCATCAATTATCTCTGTGGTCTAGCAATCCAGTGTCGGACTTGACTTCATGAGGTCTCGGGTTCGATCCCCGGCTCGGGCAGCAAAAAAGTTAGAAAATGTACGATTCTCTAATAAAAAATAACGTTGCCTGGGATTGGATATGTGTCCGGTTGGCTTGCCACCTATCGCACAGTGGGATTTAGTGTCTGCAGCTAGTCGTGGGTGCCCTTGTTGTGCCTCTGCCTAACTCTTCGGGGATATGGACGTGAAGATACTTTAACACATGTTTGCTAGGTGATCCTACGCCAAGTGTCTGATAATAATTTCCTAGGGAAGGTAGCTTGGTTGTACAGATAGACGACATCTATCTAATATATATATAAATCTCGTGTCACAATGTTTGTCCTCAATGGACTCCTAAACCACTTAACTGATTATAATAAAATTCGCACATCATGTGCAGTTCGATCCAACTTGAGAGATAGGATAGCTTACATCTCAATTTATCGCGAGCGAAGCCGCGGGTAACAGCTAGTTATATTTAAATTTAAGTCGGTTTTCAGAGACTAACTAAATTAAATTTTTTACTAACGTTTTATGGCTACAGATGGATACTGTTTTACGGCTCTTAAGCAAGATAGCTAAGAAGCACACGACTTTCCTGATGATAAGAAATAGCTGTGGCAGCTTATAGACAACAAAGATGACTGGGATGTTAGGATTAAAGTACAAGTCTACCGGTTACCCCGGATTTAACATGACGCTGTCATGATAGAAGGTAAGGAGGTAACCAGGTGTCTCCCTACCCGGGCAAGTTCCTGCATAGCACTCTGTCTTATTGTAAAATATTATGTCGGTATTGTTTCTTTTATTGTAGATGGTAAATTGTGTTTTCTACATAGGAGTCACAAACTCGAAGAGAAAAAAATCATCATGGGTTCTAACCCATGAAGTAATTAAATTAAATACTTAAGTATTTACTGTAACTGGTGGTCGCCATAATAAATTTTAATATCTTGTTGATAAGAACGCCATATTCATTTCTCAAGACCAACTACTATGTTTCCAAACTTTATAGTGCGCCATCTGTGATCGTTTGTCGTTATCAACAATATATTAGTTTTTGTGTGTGTCAAATGCATGTTTTATTTATTGATTTAATGTACTTTATAAGCATTATTACTAAAAAATATTAGCGTTCTGCACTTCCCCTACACTATAAGTGTGCCAAACTTTATGCTCCTGCGTCCGCGCAATTTTCGTAAAAATGGGTCCAAAGTTTTGGCATCACGTATATAAGATTCTAGCCGCAGTAAAATTGCAAAAAACCGACTTTAATTTCAATGAGTAAGTCGTCAAGGTATACAAAAATTAAGTATATTTCTTGATTTCCCAGGGATTATATCATCTGATCCAGAATGGGTGTCTGTGATACCGCGTTTGTCTCTTAAGTACTCTCTTTCAAATAAAGAAGATCTGTTAAAATCACTTCAAAAACGATTGAAAAGTCGATTAACATAAATTAAAAATATTAGAGTCGGGAGTATAACCTCTTTTTTTTAAAGCCGGTTTGAAAACTCTGACTAATTTATGAGTGAAGGCAAAGACTTAAACCGACTGTAACCCGTATTTTAAGAGTTATAATAAAGTCGACTTTGTTTTATATTCCTATTTACATACATTAGGCACTCTAATATTAAATTACTTTATTAGATTAGTTATGGCTTGTACAAAGCTAGCACTTAGTAATAAATATTACTTAACTTTTGACATTTTATTACAAAATTCCAGTAACATTACCCTAAAATTATCATAATTTAATAAAGTTATGATCCTTAATAGACAATGAAAATATAATTTAAGTGTCTCGCAAGCTATAGTACTAAAATATTAGTATTAAGGGGCAGTATCTCCAAATTAAATAAGGTCGGTTCGAAAATATCAGGGTTCTGTAGAATTTGTGGATATTAATTAATTTTGTATTTATATCGCTTATGCAGGCGTGGGCTTGACTTCTTGAAGTTCCGGGTTCGATCCCCTTTTCGGGTAACAAAAAAAAATGGTTATTTTTAAATTTTAAATAAAAATAACGTTGCCCGGGATTGGATATATGTGCCCAGTTGGCGATAGGCTTGCCACTTATCACATTGTGGGACTTAGTGTCTTCGGTTAGTTGCGGGTGCCCTTGTTGTGCCTCTACCTACCTCTTCAGAGACATGGACATGAAGATACTTCTATACACATATATAATACTAGGTGTTGAATAGTTACAATTTTCCTACAAACTTTAACCCCAATTATAGACCTTTAGGGGTTGATTTTTGAAAAAAAAAAAAGATATTTACCCATATGCTATTAAACTTTATCAACATCGGTGTAGCAGTTTACCAGTCAAAGTGCAACAAACGTACAGACTTTCATATTTATAATATTAAGTATGGATGTCGCCTTTGTACTTATAATCTAACGGTCTAGTGTTAAAATTGAACATAAAGAAAACAACGAGTTGGGAATTGGATAATTGCCGGTTGGTTAGGTTTGCCACCTATCACATTATGGGACTTGGTATCTTTGTCTAGTCATGGGTACCTTTGCCTAACTTTTCTTTAAACTTGGTTTGGTTATTGTCACAAATAATGTCAAGGTATGGAAGTATTTAATAAGTGGTAGAGTTGTATAATGATTCGCCTAATTTATTCCTGCCACAACAAAAAAGTAGAATAAACTAGTATTATATTTCACAGGTAACTTATGACAACGTAACGTATATGTATATAATTCTTAAAGTACTTGTGTACGTTTGTCTGTTACGAATAGACCACCTGTCTCCCTGCCTAGCAAATGGTAAGAGACGAGCATATTTAAGGGGCCATTACCAACAAGATTATAGGTAAAGTGAAGTACACTAACTTGCCTAGATAAAGATCTAACGCCTTACCTTTTCCTGTCTATAGCCTAAATTATGAGACTACGACCTTTGGCCAATTTGGTCATCACATAATAACATTCATTAGTGCTATTTTAAACACTCGACACTTAGTTACTATAAAAACGAGTAAAACCAGTTATAAACTTTAACTGCCTCGTTAAGGTTAATGTACACGCCTAACGCCACTTACCAAGAGCCAGGTTCAGGTTCGATTCTTGATGAAGTCTGGCATTTGTGTGATGAATATTTAGATGTCTGTATTTTCAGATCTGGATGTGTTTATTAAAATTATTCTAGTATATATTTAAGTATTTCTATGTATTAGTACTTATCGTTTACTAACACTCATAACACAAGCAAACTTCGTTGATATTATCTGTCACGAAGATTGAACCCGGGACTTTATGAAGTCTAACGCCTCGACCGCTAAAGCCACAGAGGTAGTTCTCCTAGACGCTTACTTTGGGGTTAGATTTAATTTGTGTAAATTGTCCTGGAATATTTCATTTTAATCTTAACGATCTCTAGGATACAAAAACGTCCATAAAACCCTAAAACAAAAACTTAATTCAAAATGGTCCTTCAAAGACAAATTTGAATTGGAATCCATAGTAAATGAAGGTATAAGCGCTCTCGGATTTAATGTTATAATTCGGTAATAAACTATCACTGACAGAACTATCGAGGAACAATGAAAGCGGCGGGGTTACGTCGTTACAGATTATACAGCTTTATGGACTACGGATTCTAGATGAGCGTTTGATAAAGTCGTCCATTTTATTACTGGGGGATTCTTGTTTGAGTTTGAAAATTATCGATGATTTAAAGGTTTGGGTTTACGTCGTTTTATTTGAATTTCATTTCAAAATATCTGGTTTGAAAGTAGAGTAAAACTAACTTGTTAACTGTTTCCAAAAAGGAGGTTATTTCTTCGACTCAATGTAGTTCTAACCCCCGATGGAAAAGTGTGTTATAAGTTTGACGTATCTGTGTGGCAAAATATCTTTTGAACGGATAGACCGATTTCGATGCGAATTTATTGACTGAAAGATGATGGACCATCGTGTACCAAAGGACGACATCCGTAAGGTTCTTTGAAAGTTTTAGGAATATTTTTGTACGTTTGTTATACGATTACTCGGGAAATAACAAAACAGATTTTATTTTTTGAAGATAGATTATGATTTCGAGGTGGTTAACTATAATTTTTTCAGACTAGTAATTTCTGAGTTCTACATTATCAAACATCGCATCACAACGTCATCAAGATACATCAAAATGTCAGTCAGCATTAGCAAATCGCGACGCGGTGATGAATTCAGTCAGGTATTGCGGTTTTAGTGTGATTTAGTTATTATTATACTATATCAATATCGACGTATCGAACGTAAGGATATTGTGTCGAATTTTACGCGATGTTACTCTTAATAATATGTATTTCAAGTTTCTGCCATATTGCATTAAAAACTAAAATAGCTCATTTCATTAATTTAACAATGTTAAATGTAATGAAATGTTAGTTTAAGCATTTTCCCATACTATACCAACAAATTTTCCGGCATACATTTTTACATTTTTATAAAAAAATCACGAATGGCAGATATAAAACTGAGCAATGATTTCGCTCGAACTTTTCTAAGTTCGAATGATATCAGGCTTAGGACTCAGATAAGAAAAAGCAGAACGAAAATGGTCTCTTTTAATTTTCTAATGTAAAAAATGGGGCATATTAAGTATCTGTATGATGAGAAAATGTACATTCTGTACATCTTGTACATTTGTACATTCTGTACATTTTCAGTACACAAATTCCTAAATCATCACTGTAATAAATTCGAAGCAAGTTATAGAAATAAGGCAGTGGATACATTCTCGGTTAGATTTCAGATACCCACCATTTCATGTTATTTATAGGGCAGTTACAGTTATATAGGAATGTATTTGAGAATGATATATGTGAGAGCCCAGCTTTAAAAGATACCGATGAACGAATGAACGAGTGAATGAATTGATAGTGTGGAATCGAGCGATATATGTCCGAGCGGAAGATCTATTGGAGTTACATCTAGAATGTGTGAAGGTTGCGTTTTGGAGCGGAAAAATAAAATGCTAGGGACGCACGATAAATGCTGGCATCAGGCCAGGCATTTCAGGCATTTTTCTGTTAAGCATTCAACGCAAAAGTGCGTTTTGTTGACATTTATAGAAGGGGAGGCAAATGAAAAATTGTGATTTTTTGTGATACAAAATAGCGAGCAAATATGTGACTATGTTTATGGCAAGAGAATTGCCTCCTATACACACAATAAATTTTGCTATTTTAAAGATATAAATTTATTTAATAGACTTTTTATTTGATATTTAAGTATTATTTTACTGCTCCCAACCCGTATACCATAATAATAGCAGTTAATTTCACTCTTCAACTTCCTAAATATCTCTAGACACAAAAAAAGTACATAACATCGCTTCATTACTACGCGAAGAAAAAATAAACAAACGCACTTTTGCATTTACATTACTTTAAATACATTTATAGAAGGGGAAGCAAATGAGAAATTGTGATTTTTTGTGATACAAAGTCTCCTCAATAAATTTAAATATTTTAGACTTGGACCATGTGTGTTAATCTTTACTTATACTGTCTTATAAATAAATACGGAGTTAAGTACGCTAAGGTTCAACCTGGTGTTATAGTCTTCATTACAATGTAATGCAGGCTATAATATCGATACAATTTTACTCCCACTTTAATCCACGTTTACTAATAATGACGTTTACTAATAAAGACTAACAATCTATGTGCGTTAGTTTGTTACGGGATTACTCGGCCAAAAATCTTGGCGAATCTTCGCGTTCTTTTTGCGAAAGGATCGTGATTCATAGTCGTATTTATATTTAATACAAGTGGTAGTAGAAATTTAAGTGTATAAGTGGAGGATGTTAATACTTTCACAATATTTAAAAAAATCAGTAAAAGACTAAAAAAATGTATACGTAATATAGCTAAGAATCATCTCGATCACGTCAGCTGTCAATCAAAGTTATCCGCATTGAAATTAGGAGGTACGATGCCACAGACAGACACATATTATACAAACATCAAAAACATAACTTTTCTCTTTCTGTCGGAGTTTAACAACACTAAAATTAAACATATTCAATAACATGTAATGTAGCAAAGAATCAGCTAAATCACATAAGCTTTTAAATAAAAACCACATCGAAATCCGTCTATCCGTTCAATAGTTATGATGACAAAGTAAGACTCACAAACGTTTACAGACACGTCAAACTTATAACATCCTTTTTCCTGTCGGGTAATAAAAACAGCATAGCAGAGACCTCTTAGAAGACCCTTAAAGTGGACTTTAGTCTGGAGATCAGATACCAATTCATTTTAAACGAGAGCTATTAATTTGTAACTTGAGATGGTTTGTAGGATTTTTGTAGACAATTAGTAGAAGACATTTTAATTGGTCAAGGACAGCTGTTAAGTATCTCAAACAATTTTCGGCATTTTATACAATGTTTTAGGAACTTAAACACTGGAACACACTATAGCTTTATTTTATTTAGTATTTGTAATTAATTTTTAATAAATTAGGTTATTTTAAAATACACTACTTTTAGGAGTTTAATCAAAAACATACTTTTTTATTATCTAAACTCGGAAAGTATTAGATTAATTTTAAAACTATATAAAAATAGTAAAAATTAAAAGGTTCAAATGTAAAACTATTCATATTTGATAACAGTAATAAAATCAAAAAAAGAAATGTAATTTAGCTAAGCAAAAGCAAAATAAATCCATCCGTTTAAAAGTTATGATACCACAGATAGACAGACAGATAGACACACAAACTTGTCTGTACTATAACTAACAGTTTTAATTATCTCTTTAAGATATAATCAGATAAATTACAGTTAAGTGGAAGTAAATTTAATCATTCCCTTAGGCCTAGCTTCTGATATTTGCTGCTGCGGTATAAAATTATAGTCTGTAAATAGAAAGTTTAACCTTAATCCTAAGATATAAACTTCCTTTATAGACTTTTTATTTGATTCTAAATTATTATTTCACTGCCCCCAAGAACCCGTTCAGATACAGTAATAAATATAATAGAATAGAATATATGTATGAAAAGGGTTATGAATGTGAAGGAAGCAAGACAGGTTTGTCAGGATCGTGAGGTCTGGCACTCGATACTCTCTGCCTACCCCGTAAGGGACTTGGCGTGAAGATATGTATGTATGTATGTATGTATTTTTATTCATATTAAACTTACAAGAGGCACTTGTGACGAGTCAGTCATCTAGTATTATACTAGAACTACCACCGGATCGGAACGCGGCCACACACTGAGAAGATCTGGCAAGAAACTCAGCGGGCTGTCTTTTTTTCCTTACTTTATACAAATTATTAGAATTACATCACACATTACTAGTAAGAGATTGGTATGAGGAGCAATTAATCCCAAGCACTCTTATCCGATAGATATTCAGCAACGGTTTTTTATACAATTTCATTTTGACACATTTTTTTTAATTTATTTAATGGCAGATCTTTTATAAGATCGGGAAGTTTATTGTAAAAGAGTATACACTGGCCCATGAAAGAATGACTAACTCTGTGAAGACGGGACACATGCACAGCAAGATTGTTTTTATTCCTCGTATTGACATTACGTATATCACAGTTTCTTTTAAATGAATGTAAATTCTTCTAAACACATATAAAATTTTCATAGATGTACTGGGAGGTAACAGTTACAATATTAATTTCTTTGAATTTTTCTCTAATGGAAACTTTTCGGCCTAAGTTATAAATTGCACGTATGGCCCTCTTTTGTAAAACAAATATAGTATTTACATCGGCAGAACTCTCCCAGAGAAGAATTCCATATAACATAATGCTAAGAAAATAACTAAAATAAACAATCCTAGCAGTGTCGACATCGGTTAACTGTCCCATTTTTTAACTGCAAATGCTGCTGACCTCAGTCTTATTGCAAGCTTTTCAACATGCAGACCCCATTGCAACTTTTTATCTATTGTGATTCCTAAAATCGTTGTAGAATCAACAAGGTCCAAAAAGTAGTACGTTTAATTTTCAACCATATAAATATCTTTAGACA
>NJDC01000773.1:109209-130741 GCA_002245475.1 Calephelis virginiensis | reverse complement strand
CCTAGCAATGTCGACATCGGTTAACTGTCCCATTTTTTAACTGCAAATGCTGCTGACCTCAGTCTTATTGCGAGCTTTTCAAAATGCAGACCCCATTGCAACTTTTTATCTATTGTGATTCCTAAAATCGTTGTAGAATCAACAAGGTCCAAAAAGCAGTACGTTTAACTTTCAACCATATAAATATCTTTAGACAAAAAAATGTAGCATCACTTCGCTTCGTTGCTAAGCGAAGGAATGGTTAACAAACATATTTACGCATTTAAACTATTTTAAATATAGCTAAGCGAATAATAAATAAGTAAAAAATGAATCAGGGTAATCTAAAACTAATTTTGATATTTTTACTAGCTTCCATCGCCGCTTCGCTCGCGTGCTAAATTATAGTTTTATGCATTAAAGCCATTCTAATGTATAAACTATATTCCTGTAAAGTTTCATCTAAATTGACAGTTTTCGCGTTAAACAATAACAAACATCCGTAAATTCCCATGAACTTTCGCATTTATAAGTTGGATTTGTATTTTTTCATTTCCTTATAAAATAAATTTAAAAATAATAAACTTAATTGTCATTTAAAAATGGTGATTAAGTTTAAAACATGCCGAGTGTGTAACATAAAGAAAATAACTAACCTTTTTAAATTTTAAAAGCAACATTTAAATAAAAATAAACGAACGTGTGTCCCAGGTTTTAATCATCCGGCCTTCAAACTCAAGTAGTTTTAATTATACGCCTCTGTAAATTGTATTTTAAGTTGTAGATTAATTAAATAGTTAATCCCTTATAATAAGGCGTGGGAATAAGAGTAAAAACGTATCCTTTAGGTTGAATTATTTTTAGGTTCGCCTCTTTCAATTGCATATTCAAAGTATTTTATCTATTTACATTGTTACTTTATTATGATCAAATCTTCAATCAAAAAGATAAAAGACGTTCCACAGTCACAACATGAAATATCGCCTCTTTGATCCAGCCGTCCGGCATCATACTTGACTTCTTGAGGTCCCGGCTTCGTCCCTGGGCCGGGCAACAAAAAAAAATGTGTATTTTCAATTTCCTAATAAAAATAGCGTTAACCAGGATTGGATATTTGCTCGGTTGGCGTTAGGCTTGCCACCTATCATATTGTGGGACTTAGTGTCTTCGGTTGGTCGTGGAAGCCCTGGTTATGCTTCAGCCTATCTCTTCGAAAATATGGGCGTGAAGATACGTTAACAACAACAAACAACAAAATTAAATGAATGTAACTTTTTTTTAAATGTAACCCCCAAGTTATTATCCAAATATACCAACATACTTCACGCCAAGTCCCTTATGGTAGGCAGAGTATCGAGTGCCAAATCTTACAATCCTGGGAGACCTGCCTGGCTTCCTGCACATTCATTACCCATTTTATACAAAGATGCCGATTCCGGAGACTCTTGACACACCCCTCAGATAATACCATAACAATTTGATAGTGGAATGTTAACCTATGTTTATTCGGGTTCCTACATCCATTTACATTCGCCATGTATATATTTTTTGTCAATATTTCATCCGTCATTCTTTCCACGTGACCGAAACAGCAAAGTATGCCCTTTGTCATTTTAACACCAACAGTTTCTTTCAATCCCACTCTTTCTCGGATTTTACTGTTACGAATGCTTAACTTAACAGATCCGAGAAATGCGTCACAGAATTCTAAATTTTCGTCAAACGAATGTCTGCCCCTGTCAAGAATCAAATCCGAGCCTCTTTGGCTGTAGACTTGTCTAGTGGCCCGATGCTAGCCTTGATTTCATGAGATCGAACCCGGGACGGGTTTGAATTCCGGGTCGGATCTCAATTTACATTTTTTTTTCAATTTCCTAACAGACATAAACGTTGCCCGGGGTCAATGAAATGCCCGGTTGGGGATAGGTTTGCTAGCTATAATATTGTGGTTCACATTAGTACCTTGGGCTATCTGAGGGTGCCGTGTTAGTACTTCTGCCTACTTGTAAAGGGACAGGAAGAGACTTTCACTTTAGCATCAATATGCTCGTAATTATCTTTAAATTAATACATTATAATAAAGAGATAAATTTAATGAAAACCTAGAGCCAGAAATTCGACATTAATCAACAAAATTTCTGTCAGTCGATAACCAAATCCTAGCCTTGTAAATGTGCCCTAACAGCTCCACTAATGACGACTAATTACTACGATCATAACCTAAATACTTTGAATTCAATTTCCAACCGGAGCAAGTTCTAGAAAGTTCACAGTTCCACTGATTTTTAAGTGTATCACTTCAGCGAATTTTACTGAATGATTTGAAATGAAATGAAATTTGGAGGATTCTTTTTAGGGTGCCGTAGCGACAAAACAAAACCCTTAAAGATTCGTCATGTCTGTATGCCTGTCCGTCCGCATGACACAGTCATTTTGCCGAAACAATAAGAGTAATGCTGTTGAAACTTGGTAAGTATATGTGTTATGTGAACCGCATAGAGATGTTCACGCAAAAACATAAAAAAAAGAGTTCCCAGTACTTAGAATTAGAGACACTTACAAAGTGGTAAAACTTGGGGGGCACGTTTTACCCTGAAACATTTAAAATAGAAGAAAAATTTAAGAAATGTTAATGATATAAATTACAGTGTGAACTTCCACCGAAAATTGATTCAAACGAGATCTTGTAAATGGTTTTTTTTTAATAGTTACCAACACTTAAAATCGCTGTACATCACTGTCAAGAGATGGCGACAACGTCTGATATCACAAATGGTGGGATGCTTTCTGATATTATAAATTCTCGCATTTACAGAACTGAAGATATGTCTCTCCAAAGTATGTAATATGATTTTTTATAGGATCTATCACTTGCTATCGTTGGCATTTAGTGGAATTCCATTGTATACACAATTTTTTGTAGTAATTTTTTGTTGTACTTATCTACTATATACTTTATTTAATACTTTTCGTTACTCTTTAGCCGGTTTCACTGTTTACAGCATCATCAGGGCTTTGAAACTAAAGATAAAAATACTGTTTTAGTTTAACGTTCAATACTTATTTGGTTGGATGTTACTGACGTCAGAGTAAAGAAAAGTATTCAATAAAGTGTATAGTGGATATGTGCCAGTGTTTACTACAAAAAAGTGTGTATGATCTTTTATATTGACTAAAAGAACTTAGAACTATCATAATTGATGCTGCGTGTTCGATTGGCACTTAGCAGCTTTATTTTATTTGAAAACTGGTGCTCCCCGATCTCATTTAAAATTAATCAAAATGCGACGAATGATTTTCGAGTGATATTTAACATTGTATATTATATACGACGTTATACTAAAATGGAAGTAAGTTTTTGCAGTTTCACTTCATTTAAATTATTGCAACCAATTACAGCACCCTATGAAATATTTGCCTATGCTGGTCCGGAAGAGGTTAAATTTATAATGCAGGTTCCGCATTACCGTTCAGTTTAATTTATAACTAACTGGCTAGAGAAATGCAGGGTCTGTTTCGTTTTTATCGTTACATTTCACATTAAATATTCATGTGACCCGATGTGCCCACACTTAACGTATTTTATGGGACAGTCCTGTCATAATACAATCATACTAATAGCTTACTTTGGGATTAGATCACTTAATGTAATTTTTCCAAGGATACTGAAAGAAGACATAACAAAATTAATATTAAGATATAACAAATTTATCATCCCTGGAGAAATTACAGTTTTGCCTAATCCTAGTAAACAAATTACATTTTACACTTAGGTTAGGTATCAAAGAAAGCAATATTTAAAACACTTAAATGTCTACCTGACCAAAATTAACAGACATTTAGACTGAACTCACGGCGCGGTTTTTACCCGCGCCCGCGGCGGTTGCGGGCCCTCAGATTCAATAGAATGTATATTTATATGCAAAAACATTTCACGACACGATTTTCACCCGCAGCACCTACGGTTGTTTGCGGTTCCCGCGCCAGTGATCGTCTGCCCGTTAATCGTGCGGGCGACAATCTCCCGCGACTCTGCGACCGCGCGCTCTGCGGTCGCTTAGCGGGCGACCTTTTTATACTGTTTGTACTGATTATTTAACCGCAATCGCCGGCCGCGCGATAATCAACCGCCAAGTTTGCGAGCGATAATTTCAACCGCGGCGGCTTTGAAATAAAATCGCAAAACTGCGACCGCCGCTGGCGCGAGTAAAAATCGGTCCGTGAGTTCCGTCTCTTAGACACACAAATACACACAATTATGTTTACCACACAAACGCCTGAACCTGAACCTGTGAGAAATTGAACCTGAGCCTTGAGTGACTATCAGGTGTGTTACGAGTATTCATTAACCCCTCGGCCTCGGCTCGGTGATTAATGTAATATTAAATTTTAAGAAAATCTTTAGAATGTGACTGGTAGTTAACTTGTATTAAAATGAAATGTTAATCGTTTCTGTGGTCTAGCGGTCCAGCATCAGACTTGACTTTATGATGTCCCGGGTACGATCCCCGGATCGTGCGACAAAAAAAATTAGAAATGTATAATTTCAATTTTGTAAGAACTAACTTTGCTCGGCATTGGATATGTGCCCGGTTGGCGATAGTCTTGCCACCTGTAACATTGTGGGACTTATTGTCAAGGACAAGTCATGGGTGCCCTGGTTATGCCTCTACTTACCTTTTACTATTTATATTAACATACTTATAGATACTTTTACATTAAGAAAAACTATGAAATATGGCATTGATATTAAAGTAATTGTAAGTTTGATTATACGCAATAAAGAGACATTTATAACAACGAAAAGAAATTCGAGGTCAGTTTCGTTTTCATCGTAACATTATTAAATATTCATGAAACGTAATAGGACTAAACATTATGTCTTTCTCGATACTGTCCCGTTTGTAATAAAGATATTTTATTACCATTGTATGAATATCACACTACTTACGGCTTCTACAACTATTACTCGTAAAAAAAAAGAATATGATTGTGTTATGCAACAATTACAATTTATCTCTTTAAGAACCATAAAATACGGTCAGTAAGCCATTTGGCTGGTTCGCATGATGAAAGGCATAAAGACATAGGTACTCCTAAAAGTGTTTCAAATATTTATTAAATTTTGAACACAATTTGAAAACTTGCAGCTTTTATATATAGATATAAAACATTATAATATTGTTTGCAATAACTAGCAGCCCATCCCATTTACACAGGATAACAAACTTCTATATTATTATACAAATAAACCCGTCTTTTGAATAGCTCTATCTATTAAAAAATGCTTCACAATCCATTTAACAACCATTCACAAAGATTTAAATTAATTAAAAAAAGAAAGCAGACAGTGGATGTAGTGATAAAAGTTTGAAGTTTTTTGTCGAATTCAAACGTACCTCAGTTCAAAGTAGGAAAAAAACATTTAGTGAGACTGAATAATATAAACTGTCAGCTACAATTAATTTGTTCGATTCCTTATAATCTTACTGGTCTAGTTTAAATAGGTTTAGTCCAGCGTTTGAATATTAGGTCCTTTAGTGTCTTTTTAAATAAAATTAATTGGTACATATTTATTAAAAATAAGTTTGGCGGTTGATAAATACTAGCTTTTTTTATGATAATGATAGGCAAAAAAGCAGATTTCCTGATGATAAGAAATTCACGCCGCCTAGAGACACCAAAGGGGGTAATTGCCAACTCGAGGCCGGGATTTTAGGCCTCGAGCAAAATTAAGTTTACCGGCTACCTTACCCTCCGAACCGGAACACGTCAACGGCAAGCATTGGACGTTATGGTATTGGTAAGCCTATGCTCGCCTTTTACGAGCTGCCTGGCAGCAAGGGAGATGGTCTATTCTGCAACAGAAGCCCGGACCACCACGGGTCAGCTAAAAGATAATAGTGGTTCTATTGTCTATTATCATATGTATGCTTAATGAGAACACAAATAATGTATTTTAAACACCCAGAAAAAGCATATAATCAGAGGCGAACAGCTATTTTAATATGTCCTATTTCTAAACAGTAAAATATGGTCCCTATATTATGTCGCAGGTTCGCGGGTAGGTTTTCTTTTAATCTTTTTAGGGCTATAGCATTTTCCCCGGTGTTTCCAGAGCTTCCGTCCGTCAGGCCGAATATTTCTTTATGCATTTCAAATACAACCTGGGTTTAGCACGAGAACTTTATACAGAATTTTGACTAAAAGCATATTCCTCTCTAAAATTATAAATTCGAAAATGAATAATACACTTTTGGAGCGGAGATCTGACGATAATTCTAAATTTTGACTTATATTACTCTACCATATCGCCTCTGTGGTCTAGCGGTCAGGGTGTTGGACTTGACTGCATGAGGTCCTGGGTTCGAATCCCGGGTCGGCCTACAAAAATTGCATTTGCAATGCATTTTTCCAATTTTCTAACAAAAAAAATTTTGGTCGGGATTGGAAATGTGCCCGGTTGGCGATAGGCTTGCCACCTATCACATTGTGGGACTGCTAGTCGTGGGTGCCTTGGTTGTACCTCTGCCTACCTCTTCGGGGATATGGGCGTGAAGATTACTCTACCAAGTGCAAACAGTTGAACTATGTATGTATGTGTTAAGACCGAACGACATTCACTCGATTAGTGCCACTCTGACCTTTCTTTGCCATGAATTTAGTCAACTTCCAAAAGCATTAAAGAAACAAAAAAGTAAAAAAAAACCTACACTTTAATTCGTTTACAAACCTACACTCGATAAAGCACTTAACAACTAATGATGACGTTTAACACGTTTAAAATAATCAAATCATGTACTCGTATCAACTTTTTTTTCATATAACTTTTATTCATCGTAGGGATTGAACATATGTGATATCGTCAATGTATGGTGTCATCCGTCTCATCATTTGCATTATGTCACAATTTAATAGCAGGAAAACTGCCAGATAAACTTTTATTTCAATGATTAAATTATCTACGTAAAATAGAATACATTTTTATTGTGCACCACATTTAAAATCTAATTGATACCCAAAGGCGGCCTTATCGTAAAACAGCGGTCTCTTCCAGGCAACCAAAAATACATTATACTCAATATAATACAATAAAATATTTTTTTTAGTATCCTTCGGATTCCATCATCAGATCCAGACTTAGTAACAATTGAAGCACTAAGGAAGTACTTTCAAAACGCAAAAAACAATTTTTGAAATCGGTTCAGAAAGAACGGAGAAATCGATCAACACATACAATAAATATATGAGTCGAACGTTTATCATCAATCCTTCTAAATCGATAAAAAGAGGAATCCAAACTTATTTTCCGTTCAGGAGGCTGATTATATATCTCAGTGGCCTAACTCAAAATGAAAACGTGTACATCAAAAAACTGTCAAATGACTTGTTTTATATCTTCTATCTGCGGTGACCAAAAGTAATACAACAGAGATAGCAAACACAAATGACGTCATATGACAGCTATTTGATGTACACTTTTTCATTTTGAGTTGGCCACTGAGATACATCAGATAATCAGCCCCCAGTTAAATTTCCAAAAAGTTTAATATTTTAATTACTAAGCAATTACGATTACCAGTGTCTGGTTTCTGAAATACAGATCCGACAAGAAAAAAAAAGTATCTTCACGCCCATATCCCTGAAGAGGTAGGCAGAGGTACAACCATGGCACCCACGACTAGCCGAAGACACTAAGTCCCACAATGTGATAGGTGGCAAGCCTATCGCCAACCGGGCACATTTCCAATCCCGACCAACATTTTTTTTATTAGAAAATTGGAAAAATCCAATTTTCTTTTTGTTGGTCGACCCGGGATTCGAACCCGGGACCTCATGCAGTCAAGTCCAACACCCGGACCGCTAGACCACAGAGGCGATAAGAAAACAAGCTAAACGACAAAGAGACTATTTAAACAAAAGAAAATAATTTAATTACTTGCAAAAACAATAAAAACTTAAGTAAATCGTGAAGAAAATTCGTTGAAAATACCAACAAGCTATTACATATGGTGTTCAGGAAAGTAAAATTCCAGAGCAGAATTAATAAACAGAATTCCTGCAAAAATGTTCGTGTATTTTATTAGCAAAGTGTGAGTTTAACTCAAACAAAAGGAATTTCGTATAAACAATGGTTCTAAAACATTTTCAATCAACTTCAAAATTAAATGTTACCAACATATTCGATCCGTACGTCACCCATTTGTGTGCAATATTACCCGCGTAGTACTATTTATCTCCACTAGAACCACTGAAAATATCGCAACCAAAACTTATCTAAGGTAAGCTTTCTCAAGTAATGTATTTGTATGGTAAAATTAATGAAAAATGGGTTCATAAGTTGAATCAATTGCACATACAAACATACAGTTTGATACACGAGGAATATTCTAAAATAAGGGAGCTATCAAAAAAGCTTACGAAAATTGCTTTAGGGATTGGAAAATGGGATGGCACCAGTTGTTTGCTTTTGAGAGGAAGCCTGAGTTCTAGCAGGGGGTAAAACCGCAATGTAGGATTTACTCGAACTTGTGTATCCTGCGTCCATTCCACAGTCATTCATTCATGCATTCAACATGTCTTAGTTTTTTTTTCATATTAGTCACTTATCTTAGAAAATTAGATTACCAAGTCTTACTCGTTCATTTAATAACAAACAAAGCCCTTCATTTTAATTTCAGGCAACTGCTGTCTACATCAAACCTTAATCTTGCAATGAGTCATTATTCTAAAAAAAATATATAATATTATTCATTATTTCGAAAACTATATTGCTTTATTGCGTCATTAAATGAAATGAAAATTATTAATTTGAAAAAAAATAATTGTTGAGGAGGTGTTACAAAAGTACATATTAAAGCTTACTAACATATTCTACCACATTTGAATCAAAATGTTTATATTTATCACAAAGTTAACATGATTTGTAATAAGCGATGTCGAAGCTTAATCCTATCCTACACTACTACCGTTTTCAGTCAGAAAAATAAACGGACAAACAAACTCCCCGGTAACCAAGTATTATATAACCTATCTTTTATGACCATTGCTTCCAAATATATACTCCTTGTTTTGTTGACAAACGACGACCAAAAAACCACAATTTATTAGTACTCGTATGCCAAAAAATAAATAAGTATATGTTGTTCCTATTACTATTGGTCCACGTAATCAACATAAAGATCGTTTCAATCAATTCGAACGCGCTTTTACAATTCAACAATGAGGACAGACGCGTGCCCGCCCCTCGTTGCAACTCACTCTGCCCGCATCGAAAATATGGAAGGGATACTCAGTATCAGGTTGTTACAATAAAATACTATAGTTCAGAGGTTCCCAAACTTATTTCATGTAACGCCCACTTTGAAAATCAGTTGTTTTGTAGCGCCCCCCCCCTCGTTTTTTTCTTGTCAATAACATTAACATATTTGTTGCGCCTAGTTTAAAAAAAAAACATTTTTTTCAAGATTTATACCGCCCCCCTCTAGGCTTCCAGCGCCCACAAGGGGGCGTTATCGCCCACTTTGGGAAAGGCTGCTATAGTTATAAGACCAAGGAACCCTAAAAAGGTATAATATAAAACAGCAAAGTACATTTAGTTCGTGCCTCCTTAAACTTTTATTATCTAGCATCGCATGCACCACATTGCCGCGACCCGCGGGACTGCGGCTGCTTTCCATATGCAATATGCAAATTTATCTGATTTCGTATGTTGCATTAAAATTTCTACATTTCCAACGCTTATTACAGTTTTAAATATTTATAGGACAATTCCTGCATGGCACGTTCAATTTACGTCGCCATGTTTTTTATTAAGCATTTTTTAAATTTATGTCATTTTTAATCAGCCTGTATGTTTTACGCCAGGTGATTGCGGCTTTAAAACATATTAAACAATAACTGTTTACCCGTGACTTCGTCAACGTAGAATACTTACAATTTTCGTAAAAAACTTTCGTAGTCTTTTGGGGGTTGACTTTTTAAACAAAAAATGCCTATTTGAACTCGGATCTTTAGATATAGGTCTCTTACGGGGTAGGCAGAGACTATTGAGTGCCAAATGTCACGATTTTAAGACCTGCCTGGCTTTCTCCACATTCATTATACTTTTCATACAAACACGCCAGTTCCGGAGACTCTTTCCACTCTCAGATAAAAGCGGAATATTTGGAATCTGGGAAAACGTAAAGAAAATGGGAAAACATCAAACTTTCCCCATACAGTTTACAACTGTCAACAACAAATGGTACAAATTTTACATGTTGGTTAGTTTTAAATTTAAAAAAATAAATTTAAGCACACCAAGTTAATCAGCTTGCATTTAAAATACGTTTTTGATATTGTTGTAACACGATAACGAAAAAACAGACGGCTTTCCTGTTAAAGACAATTGTCCTTATCGAGCCCATAGACATGTTAAATCCTCCAGCCATTCTACTACTACACTACTACTACTACTATACTTCTGACTGGCTGGTGGAATAAACATATGGCTACCATTAAGCGATGGGATCGTCACTTCTCAACACCGAAGAAACTCGTTTAAAAGTTAAATGTGAAATCAGACCATTTAATTCCCATTTCGATTCAAGACTCACAATTCGAAAGAAGTCAAATGCCATTGAAGTAAAAATTTCCCGCTGTTTAATGTTTGTTGGATGGATTTTATTTCTTAAACGGCGAATAAACCTGTGAAATACGGTTTAAATGAACTAATAAAACTCTAGTTGCAAGAGTATTATTTAAAACCTTATTAAATATAATGTTACACTTAAATATAAGCGAGCTTCGCTTTGTCACTGAGGATTGCAAAATTGGCCGACCGCAGGCAGGACATAGTGCCTATAAAATCTATGGTGTCTATGGGCTACACTCTACAGTTAAGAGACAACTGGAGATCACAGATCAGGAGATCCACATGCTCCTCAAATAAAAAACCTCACTCCAAAAACGTCACTGTGAGAACCAGGTTGCACTTGTTTATGGACGACGGTGATTATTTAAATCCAGGTGGATTTTTTAATCTTATCTGTATCATCTTCTATAAATCGTTTTGGATTAAACACGCTTTTTTCTATATTTTTAGAATTGGAAAAAATTTGCTCGTCACCTATAGCTATTCTGCCAAATAGGTTAAGGCGCATTATCTCATTGTGTTAATGGATGTTGCAACTATCCGACTAAAATTTGTAAAAACAGTATACACGCCTCTGACATTAAAAAATAATATTTTTGATAGACCACAAACTTATATGTCTCTTCTCCCATAAAAATAGACCTTTTTGGAGTAAACACACACTGTTTTCTTAGTGAATGGAATAAGTTTTGACATCGCCAATTAAAACTTGGATCACTAACATAAACTTCTAGATCTTCGGTTTGTCGAAAACAAGATAGCAAACTAGATAATGATGTCTAGTTTCAATTAACGTAACCAAAGTCTCTTGGGCCCTTAATTACTAGTCTAAATGTATTTCAATTATCTAGTGGTCGACCGGTGGTCGAAATTCGACCATAATCAATTTTGATAACATAATTCTTGTTGATAAGAACACCATCTTCATTTCTCAAGACCAACTACTTTGTTTCCAAACTTCTTAGTGCGCCATCTGTGATTTTTTATCGTTATCATCAATATATTTGTTTGTGTGTGTCAAATGCATGGTAGTTTGTATGTACTTTATAAGCATTATTATTGAAAAATATTAGCGTTCTGCACTTCTCCTACACATAAACTATAAGGGTGATAAATTTTATGCTCCTCTGTAAGCGCAATTTTCGTAAAAAGGAGTCCAAAGTTTTTGCTTCACGTATTAATATGTAGATGATTTCCCACAAATGTATAGCAGCCATCGTCAGGAATTACACAAATTGGCTGGAGTGGTTCTCTACGTCGTGCCGATCAAAGCCTTAGTAAATTTCCATTCAATATCACGCGATGTCAAGTTGGTTTTAAGGTTTGAGGAGGCTTTATTAAGCTTTCCGTAAAATATCGCCGTGGCTTCACGAAAATGTTTACTATTAATACTAAAACTAGATGTTGCCTGCGGCTACCTCTGTGCTTTGAAGTCTAGAAGTTTTAATAGCCTATTTTCAGGCTCGAATCTTCTGACTATATGCACAAAAATACCATAACGAGCACCACAAAAAACACAAATAAAAACACAAAACAAATATTTTAAATAAATAAAATATTAAATAAACTAGCTGACCCGGCGGACGTTGTTCTGCTTTTTTTTTGCTGTGATTCTTCACCCGAATCATTTGGGCTTATGAAAAATAGATGTTCGCCAATTCTCAGACCTACTCAATACGCTCACAAAATTTCACGAGAATCGGTCAAGCCGTTTCGAAGGAGTACGGTTACTAACATTGTGACACGAGAATTTTATATATAAGAATTTAATTTAGCTACGTGAAAAAAAATTAAACAAGCACAATATGGCTCTCCTTATGGTCAGGGACAACCGTGGCCTATGGACACGTTGCTATCTTTGGGCCGGAACTTTGGTCATGTAAGCAGGTCCGTAGACCTGCAGTGTAGACCGTAGTCTACACTGCCTTTCAGACATGAACATGACATTCATTATGGTGGCAGCAATATTGTGGATTCCTATCCAGGGAAGTTGTATAGCACTCGATTACCAGTGGCTTTGTTGGTTATGACCCATGTAAATAAAGAAAAATAATAAAAATACGAGCTGCCTGGAAGAGGGCAGATGTACATGTGCCTAGCTACTATAAGTATAAGAATTATATCTTATGCCTGATGTCCCGAAAATTTATATTTCCAGTATCAGGAACTTGAAGGTTTCCACAAAATGGCTGGAGTGGTTTCTACGCCGTGTTCCAAAAGCCTTATCTTACGATTCAATATCACGCGACGTCAAGTTGGTTTTAAAGGTTTAAAGAGGCTTTATTAGGCTCTACATAAAATATTGCTGTGCCATCGCAGAAATATTTATTGCTTAATATTGTAAGCAAAAAAGCAAGAGTTTATTTATTTGAACGCGCTTATATTTGTTATTTTCTTATAACAATGGAGTGATCATAGAAATCATGATGATAAGAAATCCACGTCACTTACACACTAAATATATAAACAGATATAAATACTCAAATAAATCGTGGAATAACTTCGATAAACTACGATTTAGAAATGCAGACATCCATATGTTTATCACACAAATGTGTGCGTCAGGAATTGAACCCGAAACTCGCGGTTGTCGCCCAAGTTGGCGGTGTACGCTAATTACTCGATCCAAATCATCATCATCATCAGCCGGAGGAAGTCCACTGCTGGACATAGGCCTCCCCCAAAGAGCGTCCCAAGTCACGGTCACCAGCCAATTGTAACCAGCGGCTCAACCCGACTTTGACCAGATCATCAGTCCACCGGGTGGGAGGTCGTCCAATTCCGGTGCGGGCTCACCACTCGAGAACCTTTCTTCCCCAGCGGTTATCGGTTCTGCGACCAATCTGGCCTGACAAATAACAAAAAAAAATCTCATACCCGTATACCCCAAGATGTTGGCAAAAGCAAGGCACCAAAGATTAGCCAAATGTCGGTACTAAGTTTTATTTGTGCTCAGTTCTACAAATCCATCAAATTGTGTCTAACAATAACCACTTTTTTTTTTGAAAATGACTAATGTGTTGTCTACCTCGAGGTTATTACAACTTCACCAGGCTTTAAATAAAAATGACCTTCATTTTCTGCTGCGATTTGTAAGCCCTAAATTAAAAAAAGAGTTTATTTTCTGCGGAAGGGCGGTAGTCATTTAATATGCATTTCGTACAAACGAAGATGTTTTCTCTCGCTTGAATAATTGTGGAACGTCACTAAATGTTAAAAATGTGACGTGTTTGTATATTCCGTTTTGAAGCGGAAAATGACTTTATATGTTAATAAAAAGTATCTTCACGCCCATATCCCCAAAGAGGTAAGCAGAGGCACAGCCCGGCACCCACGACTAGTCGAAGACACCAAGTCCCACAATGTGATAGATGGCAAACCTATCGCCAACCGGGCACATATATCCATTCCCGAGCAACGTTTTTTCATTAGATAATTGGAAAAACCCAATTTTCTTTTGTTGCCTGACCCGGGATTCGAACCCGGCACCTCAGGCAGTCAAGTCCAACAACTGAACCGCTAGACCACATAGGCGACTTTATATGTTAATGCATTTTAAAAAAGGAAAAAATATATACCGCTGCAAAGCTATGTAAATTTAAAACAAGGATAAAACAATAGCTACTAATACTTCATAATTTAAGTTGTTTCTCTTTAAAATATGGAAAATCCAATCTAAATCGATACGGTTACTTATTCGTAGATCATATAGTAAGTAACAGACAGGATTTTTTTTTATAAAACGTCATGGACTACGGTACAAGCCAGGTAAGTTCTACATAGGCAGAGGCTATGTTATACCGAAATCAGGGTGTATGTATGCAGGTGGCCTATTTAAGTTATCAATATCAGATCTTGTTATTTGGTATTTAATCCAAATCGGGCACCATCAATCAAAACCTTAGAGTGGGTGTTAGTGTAGAGCGCATTCGAGCACATCAAAAAAGGATTATCACAAGTGAGGTGCTAGGCAATTTTCTTTTCACATTGAGCAATTCAAGTTGAGCGTAGCGATTAATCTTCCCATTACTTTTAACACTCGAATCCGACTCTCAAGCAAAATTTCTTACCAGAAATTAGTTTGATGTAATATTAGGAAATTAATTAGGAAATCTAATTGAAAAGATAGCAACCGCAAAGAACATTCGTCAAATTTCTATTGGAGCTGGCCTGATCTTTTCCTGCTATGTCCCAAAGCTATACTCAGATTGTTTTTTTCTATGTAGGTATGTTGGTTTTTTGTATGTACCATCCTCTTTGAAAATCATCACCCAGCCACGATTTTTATAACAATGTCAACAACACTTTTGAGGTTAGAATTTAGAATTACCTTTTACGCAACTGTAGCGTAAAATAAAAGTGTAGTTTGCAATAAGCGAGGAGGGTAATCAGGGATCCCATTTTTACTTATTTCGATTTCCCTCAGAGAATTAAAAAAAATAGAACATAAGCCAAAACGCACTATGTACGCATTCAATTACTATGGACCTGTGATGTTATGCCATTATTGTTGCCTTAACTACACGTGCAAGGAAAGAGCAATATAGAACTTTAGTAAATTATCGGTCAAAATATGTCATTTCAAGCGGACTAGAATCCACGACAAGGCTGGATGGACAATCTTTTTCGACATCGAACTCTAGGAGTCTGATAGAGATATAAGGAAATTGCATATAAGGGAATATTACAGTTAAAAACTAAAAAATGTGAATAACTAATAATTATAGTCTGATTACCATACGCGAAATAAATCATAAAAGCTACAAAAAACAAATATAAACGGAAAACTTTTTTTGTATCTTCATGAAGAAAAAAAGGTGAGGAGTTAACTTTAAATTTTATCATCATCAACATCTGGCAGCTAAAAACCTTAATGGGACATAAACAGACATATTCACAATTCTGTGTCTGGTTTCTGCTTGTTGGGATATAGATCAAGTAGGGGTCGTCAAGAGAATCTGAAATCAACGTACTGGTTTGAAAAAAAAATGTTGAGGTAGCTAGACACGTCTGTCAGAGCCGTGACATTTGACACTTGATATTCTCTGCCTAATCCGCATGGGACAGGGAGTGAAGATGTAAGTACAATTATAATTGTTGATCCATCCATTGTCTTATAATTAGCTAACTTTTTGGTGAAACTGATTCACGTAAAACATAATTCACATATATTCTGTCACTTACCCGCTCGATACAATGATACTCTAGGATTGTAAGATAATTTGCTTTGATTGCATCTTAACCATAAGATTGATAGAAGATTTATCGCTTACTATTCCTGTAGGACATAAAAAGGATATAACGATTTTATTGTTCTAAATACGGCTTCCTGACGAGTGATTTATTAGAATTTTTATTAAGGGCCGTTCTTGAGCATCCAATTGTGTTTTATGGAATTGGAAAGCAAACAAGACGGATGATGTTAAGTAATTTACAAGGGTAGTAACAATGTGTTGCCAATGCCATACGATCCCATTTACTATTTTGAACCTCCGCCCAACCGATAGAAGATGGAGAAGGAATAAAAGATAAAAATGTACTAAGCTAGTGTCTATTCACTCTCACCTTGAAGACACACAAAATATATTAATCATTACGAAAGAAGCACTTAGTGATTAAGGGTGGATTAAATTGAAGCTGAATTGTTAATGGGAGTACTCCTCCTCAGTTTACAAGCTATCAAACCTCATGGACCAAAATACAACAGTAGCAAGCACTAATGTTATAGCACCAAAAATCTAATATATATAAATCTCGTGTCACAATGTTTGTCCTCAATGGACTCCTAAACCACTTAATCGATTATAATAAAATTCACACACCATGTGCAGTTCGATCCAATTTGAGAGATAGGATAGCTTACATCTCAATTTATAGCGGGCGAAGCCGCTGGTAACAGCTAGTATATTATACACAAGAGGTACCAATCCCAAGACAACCGGAATACTCTACTATTTTAGTCATGATGTTAGAAACAAATAAATAAATAAATAGCTCGTAACTTCTAAAACACAAATAAAAAAAAAACTTTTTTGCCTATTTAGTTTAAATTAATTAAATATCAATATTAATTCGTAACTATTGCACGACATCATTATTATTATTACTCCGTGTTGGTCCGGGCTCTTTTTCAATAGACCATCTGCCTTCCTGTGCCAGGCAGCTCGTAAAAGTCGAGCATAGGTTTACCGTCACTAACACCGTTACATTAACCATCTTATTAATAAACATGGACTAAGTTTGGAGTAAGATAAGTTGATAATATAGTCTGTGTCACACTGTAACAAAGACTATAAAACCAGGTTGAACCTTAAAGTATTTTACTCCATGTTTATAAATAAGTTTGCTAAAGTTTCGCAGCGACTCGCCCGGATTGGTACCACTGCTTTACCCATTCCTTGCGCCATAACGTCAGTGCTTGCCTTTGAGATGTTCCGATTGGAGGATAAGGTATGCGGTAAACTTATTTTTGCTCAAGGCCTAACATCCCGACTTTAGGTTGGCAACGCATCATTTTGTGTCTCTAGTACTAGTAGTAAATTTTTACTATCAAGAAAACCGTCTGCTTATTTGCCTTCCACAACCCAAAAAAAAGCATTATGTTCGAGTGGAAGAGATTTTATTCTTACAAATGAAATGGGATGACTGACTTTTGTGTTATTAGTACTGGTTTAGCAATTTGCGAGTGCACACGAGGATATAATTTAGTTTCAATAATTCACCTAAGGCCGTTTCGTGTACCTTATTAACTTAAAAGCACATGCGGTTTTGCCTGTTCAAATTTTTAAATAGTCCTGAATTTGATCAAACATGACTTTGATTTAGGACTCTTCACGTAGAATTAATAAATAGCATAAAGTATCTTCACGCCCATATCCCCGTAGAAGTAGGCAGAGGCACAACCAAGTCACCCACGACTACCAAAAACACTAAATCCCACAATGTGACCCGGGCAACGTTATTTTTAGTAGAAAATTGAAAATATACATTTTCTATTTCTATATGTCGGCCGACCCGGGAATCGAACCCGGGACCTCAAGAAGTCAAGTCCGACGCCGGGCCGCTAGAGTACAGTCGCGACAAAATTGATGTCTTCATATTTATCACATTACGTACATAAAATGTGCGTGTTTGAATTTGTGAGTGACAAATTAGAAATAGAAATATGAGCTTTAAATTTTAGTGGCCAATAGATTAACCTTGAATAACCATTAACCTTTCGAGTTGTCTGATGAAGCTGGTTTATACAACAGAAAGGGTCCAAAGGTAAACTACGAAAAAACGTACTTATATTCAAAACTTCGTATTAGATAAAATTAATATACTTAATTTAAAAATAGAACATTAAATTAAAAAGTGAGGCAGTTTATTTTTTCTGGCATTCGGTCTTATAATTTTGACACTGCGGGAGGTCGCTCCATTCTAAGTGAAGTGTGCACTGGGTTTATCTCAAAAATAAAATTTTAAACAATAAGCCTTTGTGGGAACCCACCCTTATAAAGAGAATGCTCAGCGTGTGTGCGTGGGTGGTTATTCATATTCTGTTCTCTTTTTAAATATGACATTCCGGTTTTGATTTACGAATTTACTTTTCGTTATAATTTCGGCCAGTTGTAAATATCAAAATTTGAGATCAATATAAAGATGAGAATGTTTACTTACTCGATCAAGAGTGAATAAAACTCACATACAGTTGGTTCAAGACGGACGTGAATAAAATGTTTGCGTACATCAAGAAGTATATTTAGAATGTGATTCTTTAAAAAAAACGGGTTACACTTAGTAAGCCGGCAGAAGTGAAAACTTGAATATTAACTTTAATTATCAGTATGAAAGTACTATCATTTATGCGGTTATATACAATATTCATTTATTGCGCTATCGTATATAAACATCACAACACGAACATTCGCGCAAGTGCCTTACGCCGTCTTACCAATTTTCGAACTGGTCACCTGTCCTGACGTGAGTTAAAAAGTTTTTACCCATTCCAAAAAAAATTCCCAACGCCGCTGAAGAAGTTTTCACTTCAAAAAAATAAGTAACAAAATTTCTCGTTTACCTTTTCGTATTTGAAGTACTTACAATAGTAACATGCAAAAGTGTATGTCACATTTCAAAGAATAAAACTTGTGACAACCCTGTAACGTAAACTTAATAAATGAGTTCCGTTTTCCCCTTTGGGCACAGAACTTTTGAGAGGGGAAAATAACTAGACTGGTTATTTGACAGAATGCCAGTTCAATGCACAACTTATGACATAAGATGATACAATTTAAAATACATATCGCGTATTATTGAATGATCAAACGAACTTACCTTCACTGAAGTGCTATCTTAATTGTCCTTTATTTATTGAAGAGAACATGGATTCCTGGCAACTTGCCTAGTTTATATAAAAGTCTTGAAAGTTACACTTTAAAGGAGGTCAGACAGCTTCTTTAGAAGTTAGTTTACATGCCTTACGCCATAAACTAAATGTGAAGCCAGGGTTTGTTTCTCGATAGGGGCAGGCATTTGTGTGTTAAACATCGAGATATCTGTATTTGACCCTTTGGAACCGTATTTTCTAATTGTATGTAAAAAGTAATGAATATGGATTTAAGCTAGGGACGTATAGAGGTATTGTTACATCAGGCGCTTTACTCTCAAGGGACTTAGAATGGTGATTATTTTCCGAAGACTATTTAAATATTTCCACGAACTAGTATTGTGCAGTAGCACCCATAACAGAAGCATGTAATTAGCGTAATTGGGCATTAGATTCAGTTTGTTATTTGTCCAATTATAATTATTTTACCAAAATATGGGGAATATGCTAAAGGCCACGGACATCTAATTTCTAAATCATTGTTACAGATACTAACTTTGGCCTCAAGCGATCTTCACAATGGATCTCCTGAGACTGCTTTTGTTTAGAAGTAAGTTCTGTATCGATCAGAATTGCAGTTTCATCTTATAATACTTGAGGGAAAAACTTGTATGTACTATCATGCATATAGCCTTTATATCTTTACCATCATAGTAACTGACCACTAAATCGTTCCAGTTTTAGATGGTGAGTCTCTCCATCCATAAAATCTTAGGTTGGCGACTATAGACCATGTCTCCTTAACATCGAGTGTTCTGTTTAGGTGCTTGTCTTTCAAAAAAGTATCTTCACGTCCATATCCCCAGAGGTAGAACCAGGGCACCAACGACTAGCCGAAGTCACTAATAGCCTTCATTAAAGCCGTCAATTATCTTTTAATCTAACTAAGACGACATTTTTAATACAAAATCGTGTCATAATGATAGATTAAATGTTAATTGAATGCTCTGAGTGCGGTCAGTAGTCCCATATTGTCTATAGCTATAACTATCTGTTGATAATAATGTATTGGTAATGTGTATTTGATATGTACATAGACAACATGTTTTCACTGCTATCCTGTATCATCAATCATTTTATCATTTTTGTAAATATTTACAATAATCGCCTCTCTGGTCTAGCGGTCTGGCGACGGACTTGACTTCTTGAGGTCCTGGGTTCGATTTCCGGATCGGTCAACAAAAAATAGAAAATGTATATTTTCATTTTTCTATTAAAAATAACATTGCCTAAGATTGAATATGTGCCCGGTTGGCGAAAGGTTTGCCGCCTATCGGCTTGCGGCTAGTCGTGGGTGCCTTGGTTATGGCTCTGCCTATCTCTTCGGAGATATGGGCGTGACGATGCTTTATTTATAACGAAAATTGCTTTTATGTTTAATTTAACAAGAACATTGTCGTAAGCACAGCTAGTAAGAATATAAGATAAGAATATAATAACATAAGAAAACAGAACTGCTTTTCGATCCCCTAAGGCCTAATACATATTCAGCCTACATTGTAACCGCTTATATAAGAGTATCGCAAAATAAACTTACACTGTTTACCCTAATCTTATTTATAGTTCAAAAACACTTGAAGCGTACCTGTTGTTAAGTAAAGAAGGTAGGATTTTGCTTTCGTCAGCTCAGCATGAAACTAAACGATAGTACGGATTTACTGGGCAAACATTTGTTATATTTGTGAAGTGGATAGTATAGCGAGGTTTGGTATGAATTCAAATTCAAAATAGCTTTAAATCAGGTAGATCTAGACAAAGATTCATGTAACGCGTTTACATAATTCTAAAAACTACCACCGGATCACAATTGCACTCTGTTTTTCAGTCAATAAAAACTGATTTTAATTATTCGTAAATTCCTATGCATAACTATGTATCTACAAAAAGCAAATTTTACAGGAGAGCCATTTAAAGTTTTCGAAAAATTAAAATTGTCACATCTCAGCAACCGTTTCGACTTATAACTTGAAATTTTGCAAGTACCCTTAAGTTGGCATAAATTTGCTATAAACAATCAAATTTTATTAGTAAACCTGTAGGTTTTTGTGTTTTAGCACATACACACTTATACGATGTTCTGACGAATTTATTTAATCATATATGTGCCTTGTACAGATTTTTACATTGGAATATTCTTGAATTTTTATGGTGTACTGCCAGTTATACAATTACACTTAGTATAAAATTAGGAAGTATATAGTGTAACTGTAAAACCTGATCAATAAAAAAACTATCCTAAGGGCGATCTATTTCTATTACAGCATTATTACGAGAGCTTTCCTATGAAAGTTGGTTACAATCTTAAAGTTTTGACATTGTTTGAATTATCCGAAATATTTCGAGTTTTATTTATATTTATGGTCAGCCCCTTACAAATATAATATAACAATTATTTGTTTATAGTTACTATACTTTTGTATTTTATTGCAAGTCATTGAGTCTATAAATAATAATAATAAGTTTGCCCTGGTTTTAGGGGGGTTGATTATAATGATCGATTTAAAATCTTGCTCACAAAAATCCGTTTTGTGTGAAATTTTGGGTGA
>NJDC01000773.1:80440-107274 GCA_002245475.1 Calephelis virginiensis | reverse complement strand
GCCTCTACACAACGCCCCCATTTTCTTTCTGGGTCTCTTACCGCCCCCCTTGAGACCTGCAGCGCCCACAAGGGGGCGTTATCGCCCACTTTGGGAAAGACTGGTCTATAGCTATAACTATCTGTTGATAATAATGTATTGGTAATGTGTATTTGATATGTACATAGACAATATGTTTTCACTGCTATCCTGTATCATCAATCATTTTGTCATTTTTGTAAATATTTACAACAATCGCCTCTCTGGTCTAGCGGTCTGGCGACGGACTTGACTTCTTGAGGTCCTGGGTTCGATTTCCGGATCGGTCAACAAAAAAGTAGAAAATGTATATTTTCATTTTTCTATTAAAAATAACATTGCCTAAGATTGAATATGTGCCCGGTTGGCGAAAGGCTTGCCGCCTATCGGCTTGCGGCTAGTCGTGGGTGCCTTGGTTAAGGCTCTGCCTATCTCTTCGGGGATATGGGCGTGACGATGCTTTATTTATAAGAAAATTGCTTTTATGTTTAATTTAACAAGAACATTGTTGTGAGCACAGCTAGTAAGAATATAAGATAAGAATATAATAACATAAGAAAACAAAACTGCTTTTCGATCCCCTAAGGCCTAATACATATTCAGCCTACATTATAACCGCTTATATAAGAGTATCGCAAAATAAGCTTACACTGTTTACCCTAATCTTATTTATAGTTCAAAAACACTTGAAGCGTACCTGTTGTTAAGTAAAGAAGGTAGGATTTTGCTTTCGTCAGCTCAGCATGAAACTAAACGATAGTACGGATTTACTGGGCAAACATTTGTTATATTTGTGAAGTGGATAGTATAGCGAGGTTTGGTATGAATTCAAATTCAAAATAGCTTTTATCAGGTAGATCTAGACAAAGATTCATGTAACGTGTTTATATAATTCTAAAAACTACCACCGGATCACAATTGCACTCTGTTTTTCAGTCAATAAAAACTGATTTTAATTATTCATAATGATAAAATAATTATATCAATAAAAACTATACAACTAATACATGAAGTTTGATTGATATTTTTAAGATATTATATAAAGTACTGTTTAAAACAAGATAGTTGTAACAAAAAACCTTAACTAATTTCATATATTTTATTAAATATACAAATTTACATATCACAAAGTAACCAAATTATATAATGCTTGTATCATGGGCGATAGTCATTAATGTTAATGAATAAACATATTTAAACAGACATTTGAACTAACTGAATAAACATTAAAACCCAGAAATACATCTGATTTCATCACACAAATGGTTGTTTTCGTCGCCAATTGAACCTGAGTCTTGCAGCTAGCCCGTAGCGTTAGGCTTTTAAGCTAACACCTAGATCATAAAAGTCGGTGTAATTATGTCAAAGATCAAAAAAATCGAATCGACTGATTTCAGAGCAATCAAAGCGTTTAAATAAATAAACTAGAATTTGTTTCTTCTCGCAGTTTTTCAATTGTCATTTACGTTACAACAGCAATCTGTGAGGGCAGTAGACATAGCAATCGCATAATTAAAAAACTTATTCCATTTAAAACCTAGCGCTACATCACCCTCTTAAGTAAAGTTTGTTCAAATATTTGACTCGCAGGTTTAGCCCGGAAGATTTACACGAGGTGATTTTAAAATATTATTGAACGATTCACCGGAGTGGATATTGTGGCTACGTCTTATATACTTAACATTTTATACTGGAAAGAAAAGAAAAAAATATCAAAAGACACGTGCGTTACGTAACTGAATTAATTTTTTGTATATAATTATATAAAATAAAAAATAAATATTAACTTTAATCAAAACGTGTAAAAACATAACTGCGTGCTGTTTAAATGGTGAAATAGGAAAATCTGCAGCTATCGTGACATTTGAAACTCGAAACTTTGCCTAAGTATCTTCACGCCCATATCCCCGAAGAGGTAGGCAGAGGTACAACCAAGGCACAACAACGAAGACACTAAGTCCCACAATGTGATAGGTGGCAAGCCTATCGCCAACCGGGCACATTTCCAATCCCGACCAACATTTTTTTTTATTAGAAAATTGGAAAAATCCAATTTTCTTTTTGTTTGCCTATATCTCGTGGGTACCTTACGAGTACTTTGTAAAAATTTATTGCAATAAATTATATTTATTTGACGTCAAAGAAAGCTTCCCTCTTCATACCTCCATACTAAAAATGTCTTAAGTAACAAGCACTCAATTCCTGAAGATATGGCCAGCTCATGACATAGAATACAAAAAAGATTCCCGTAAAACAAAATCTTAAATTCCGGATCTTTGAAACTGTCGTTGTACTACATAGTTCATCTATTCATTACGAGTTCAAAAAAACGAGCAAGGTTGCCGCATTATTCTATGAAGCCTTCAGAGATATGTTTAATCAAAATCATTTTATTCAATGTAAAATGTGTGACGAATTCAACTAGGGCAGCCAAAACTACAAGGCTTTTTAGCAATTGCTGAATAGCGTCTGCCAATAACATGCGCATTCAGCGTGACACTGAGGGCTGTCACTTTCAATTATAGATGGAGTACAAATGAGGACTATTAATCGTGTTACACATTGTAATAAAATGTTTAAAAGCGAACAGTTTTTTCAACTGTCAAATGATATGTACTACTGCACATTTCGACCTACCTTCGATATACTTTCTATTAACGCAAGTAGAAAAAAAATAACAAATCCTAGAACACATAAATATTGGTCCGGGTTCTTTTGCAGAATAGACCATCTGCCTTCCTGCCAGTCAGCTCGTAAATGACGAACAAAGGCTTACCGTCAATAACACCGTGACATCCTACTAGATGGAAGAGTTTCGCAGCGACTCGCCCGCATTGGTACTACCACGTTACCTGACCTGCCGCCATAACGTTAGTGATTGCCATTGCCGTGCTCCGGTTCAGAGAGTTGCTGGTAAACTTACATTTTCTCGAAGCCTAACATCCCGGCCTCAAGTTGGCAACGCACCACACCTTTGGTGTCTGTAGGCGACATAAATTTCTTACCATCAGGAAGTCCGTCTACTTGTTTGCCATCGAATATAAAAAAAAAAACTATTGGTGAAAATACGTCATAACTGTTATTAAAATTATATGTTCATGAGTATATATTTGTTTTTTTTTTCACATAATATAACTATATAAATTTTAATAAATAACACTAAATTATAATATCTCTGTATCTAGTACACAGCAAAATGTTACCTAGTTGTGCAATACAAATGAAATTCCATTATTAAATAACAATTACATTTGCCAATTTTAAAATTACTTGAACGTAATGTCACATTTATTAGTAAAACTGATAGTCTAAAAATAATAAGATACTGCAAAAGTGACATTTCAACTTTTCTTGTAGCAAAAAATATAATCACAGGTTGTGGCAGCCCTAGTGACAATAGCAGGATTTAATCCGTTTTTAATTGCACCGGTAGATTGACGCTTTCCATTTGATCGCAAAACGGTTTTCGGTTTTTCCCAGTTTTTTCACAACACTAACGCGCAGCCCGTCGGGATTGGCATGTTGAACTGATTTCCCGACGCCATTTTGATTGTTATTTGATAAATAATTGACAGCCCGAAAATTTCAAGCGTTCCACGCTCTGCTGATTTCAAAAAGTTTAAAAAGACTGCAAAAAAAATGTGTGGAATCAATTTCACTACAATACATATTTCTACTCCAACAATTTTAATTTCCATACTAATAATGTGAATGGGAAAGTGTATTTCTATGTTGGTCCGTTTTTTAATTAAGCTGCTACCCGTCTTTGTTGAATGTTTTTGTGTGTGTAAGAAGAAACTGGAGTGGCACAGGCGATCCCGATGTCAGCGGGTTTACGGGGAGAGGTAAATGATTTTAATCTCTGTGTTGTTTCGGGTCTCCTCCATCTACTTTCCGCCAGGCAGCTCGCAAAGAGGCGAACAAAAATAGGTCATTACCAAACATGACTACTGGTAGTAGAATACCGTGCTAATACTCATCCGGTTAAGGATCAACCGTCTAACTTATCCTTGCCGCTATAATAACAGTTTCATGTTCTGGTCCGGAGGGTAGGGTAGCTGGCGGAATTGTACAAAAATTTAGATAAAACCACGGCTACAACACAGCGACGCACCATCAACGTCTATGGTGTACGCCACGGTTATCTCTCACCGTCTGTATAGTCGTGTGTTTTCTTGCTATCTATTACAGTTTACAGCATCAGGAAAGTCCAGTTTCTAAAAGTTTTAAGGTCAATCAGAAAACATAAACATATCTATCAAAATCAGTCTAGTAGAAGCCGGGATATTATAAAGAAGGCGCTGCTTGGGCTTCGCATGTATTAAACTCTTTATCGCCGAATTGAACCCATTAAGGTATTAAAATGATAAATAAACAAATAAAAAAAAATGTTGCTCGGGATTGGATATGTGCCTGGTTGGCGATAGGCTTTGCCACCTATCACATTGTGGGACTTAGTGTCTTCGGTTAGTCGTTGGTGCCCTGGTTGTGCCTCTGCCTACCTCTTCGGGGATAAGGGCGTGAAGATACTTTTTTTTATAAACAACTAATAAAATTACACAAATTGAATCAATCCCCGAAGTAAGCAAAGTGTATGTTTGTGTTATTCAACAATTCTAATAACTAGAAATACTTAAATCGATACCAGAATAAGTTAATAAATATTCAGACACGGAAATACAGATATCCAAACATTCATCTAACGCGAGCGCGAGCCTCGCGGTTGGTCAGTGGAGTTAGGCATATACGCTTCCCACTCAACTAAAAAAGCGGACAATAGAAAGTAGGTCCCTACAAATGTATTTTTTTGAAGTCGTATCTGTTTCTATACCAGAACTAATTAAAATCTAATTAGCTGTATTTATAATAATCGAAAACGCATATATTTATGACCGCCTATTTGGTCGAGTGGCTAGCATAACGCCTAACTACAACGATCTCACTACAACTTCGATTCCCGACGGGGGCAGACATTTGAGAGATGAACATTTAGATGTCTGCATTTCCGGGTCTGGGTGTTTATTAAATTTATTCTGGTATCTATTTAAGTATTTCCATGTATTAGTATCGTTGACTAACGCCCATAACACAAACATATAATTTGCTTACTTTGGGGTTAGATTCCATTTGTGTAATTTGTCCTGGGATATTTATTTATTATTTGTTTTAGCATAAACATTTTCGCATTTATAAGTGAAGATAAGTCAAAAGGAATGGTTTATTAATAGCGAGTGTAGCCAAGCCTTGTTAGTATTTCAATAAAAATGACTAACATCTACGCATCTTTAATAAATTATTTTTGTAATGAAAGAGACTAATAAATAACTAAAAGAAAAGCAAAGTCAGCCAAGATAAATTGCCATGAAAGACTTAAATGGAAAGGTTATTCAATTTAATACAAGGACAAGAATATTTGCCAAATAGTTCTGGCCGTGAAACTCTGAAAATGTGTCATGGTACAGATTTTTTAATATTTTTATGGAGGCCACATACTTTTCCTACTTTACCCGTAATAAATTTCTTGGCAAATGTCTTGTTCCACATCTAGCAAGCTCTTATCTACTCTTAGTGGCTATTACAGTGTTAGTTTCTACAATCTGCAACAGTGGGGATAATTTTAATTTATCGCTATCTCCTTTCAACGAATGTAATAAAAAGAGACAAAACACTTTAAATAATTTAGATTAGTACATACACGACATTAAACACACGTTTAATTTACCATTCGAAAAACGTTGATTAAAAGCATCACAATTTGACATGTCCAGACTAACATGACATGTCTAAAATGTTCCATCTCTTTTCTTTTTGTTTCATTTGACAAAGACAGCATGCTCCTAAAATAAGTTTAGTTTTTAAACAGCAGAATCACCACCAACATCTACCCTTAATTGTAGCAAAGAACCATCTCGCTCACGCCAGCTTTAAAAAATCGAATCGAAATGCGTCCATGTAATATAAAGAAAGTTTTTTCCATTATAGGTTGAAATGATTTTCGTAATCTATATATTTGAAAGAAAGTCGTGTTTGTTACACTATTTATAGCCCAAGAACGGCTAAACCGATTAGGCTGAAAATTGATTGGAAGGTAGCTTAGAACGGGGAAAAGGACATAGAGTACATTTTATCGCGTTCAGCAGCGAGGAAACTAGGAAAAACAACATTTTAATTTTTCCACACAAACTGAACCGGCGAAACAAAGTTCGAGTGAACAGCTAGTATAAAATAAATAGGTTTAGTGTAGATGCAGCAAGCAACAATTTTAATTTCCGTACTCGGGTTTTAAAACTTTCCCCTTTCAAAATACGTTTCTAAATTCATAGCCAAACAACCTAAGTGCGATATTTCCGTATAAACATCCTGTTTTTTGAAGTCGAAAATTAACCTTACCGCTAGGCCACGGGAACCAGCGGTGCGACCGACGAGTCGTCTGGCGAGGCGGCGATTCGCGTGGCACCGGCAGCAGGCCAGGGGCAGTCGCGTTCGCCGCCGGGACCAGTAATGTCCCATAGTGAAATGTTTTTTTATGGTATTGGAAGGAAAACAAGCAGACGGATTTCCTGAAGGTAAGAAATTAACGCCGCCAAGAGACAACAAACGTGGTAATGGTGCGTTGCCAATCTGAGGCCCTGATGAGGCCTAGAACAAAAGTAAGTTCTACCACTTAGTCAGATGTCACGGTGTTAGTGACAGTAAACCTATGCTCGCCCTTTTCGAGCTCCCTGGCAGGAAGGATTCTATCTAGGTATTCTTTAAAGGAGCCCAGACCGACACAGAGACTAGGGTCTTTATCGAAATTATCTCGACATTGCTTACAAGGTAATAATAGTTTTTTAGTTCAAGACTAATATTTTGAAGAGATTGTGGAGTACATAGTTAGAATAAGAATCGTTGTATCTATGGAGAATTCTACAAGTAGTACGAGGAATACAGAAATCAGAATAAATCCAGAAAAACTTTACAAATCTACGAGAATGACTATTGAAAAATTCGATTACATTCTTACTATATATTCTACTTGAACTGAAGAATAAAGTCTATGTATATAGAATTTCAAATTTAAAAATTGTTTTTGACATTAAGTGTTTACAGCATTTCAGCAACAAAAATCTCCGTGTTCATTATTCGCGGCGAAAACAACTAAACTCATTTAATCACAGTGATATTCGCGACTGCCGCTCGACTCCGAGGCTAGTAGAGTATTGTAGTCTTTGGTGGCTAGCGCCATACTGATTCATACGTTTGTTTCGCTCGCCCGCCGCGCCGCCAGTCGCCCCCGTGATTCGTTCGATACATTTCGCCGGTTGCTTCGCTGGTCGCCGCGGCCCGTGGCATGCTAAGAACATTGCCATACATTTGTTTCAGTCGCCAGACGCAACGCCAGTCGCACCGCGCGAATATTCGCTTTAGCGAATTTCCCGTGGCCAGGCCGTTAGGGGCGGACTTTCCACGTTTTCCACATGACCTGGTTACTATAGCCGTAAATTATCTGATACGAAGTCAATGCCTTTCCTCTCAATTGACACGAGGACCAAAATGGCCGCGCGCCAAACGAGTTAGTTCGAGACACTTAAACGTTATTACTGAAGCATTTTCATGGTGAGAGCGAAGATTTTCTTAATTTCTTACTTAAGAGTGCTCTTTCCACTCATCTTCACATATAAATAGAGTAACTGGTTTTTAACAAGGACCGTAGGCTCTATAATAAATGGGAAAAATCTAGTTTTTATCAAAATCTTGTTATTTCTAGAACTTCATTGAAGATTTTATGATAAATAATTAATTCACACTTATATAAATGCAAAAGTCTCTTTTTCTGTCTGTCGCTCTTTCTCAGCTAAACTTCTGAAATTAATTTGAGGAAATTTAATATGCATATAGCTAAAGATCAAAGTTCAAACACAGGCTAAGTTCGTTCCAAAAATCAGCTCCTACAAGACTACAATGAATGAAAGATAATATATGAAATATATTGATTTGAAAAGCGTCACCATTCTTCGCTGTAATAAACAAATATCTGGACAATTTGATCTAACCCTAAACTAAGCAAAATACATTCTTGTCTTATGGGTGTTAAGCAATGATTCGTATAAAATCTTCTTCTTTTATAAATATGGTTTTCGATCGTTTTTCACGACTTATTTAGCCAATGTCAAATTAGTTAATTCTTATACAGTCTTTAATTTTAGTTTAGTAAATTATTAGTAGCTATGTACTAAGTCAGGTCAGCTCGGGGTCTTAAGTAAAGCTGTGGCTTCGTAATTCAAGCTCATCTAGTGAGATTTGACGGTAGCGAGGAAATAGACGATACACTAATTTCTTCATGATAATTTCATTTGAGCACTTTCACTGAACAAAACTAATCTAATTCCCATCTAAATTAACTAATTTCACTAAAGACAAACACGAAATTCAATAATAATCAAAAAATTACGACCATCTTCATTCACGATGGCGCCAAAATTCCGTAGAAAATCTTTAACAGATATGTTATGATAGTATTTAAGATGTCAAAATGTAGTAACACAAACAACAAAGCTTGCAACACTGAGACAGTGTTCTTTAGACGCCAACTGCTAAGCGGAAGATGCCGCTGTTAGAAATATGTAAGTCACACATAACTTTGACTAAAAAGACTAATTAAATCATTAGTGATACATAATTATTAGTCTTTCAATTACAACATGCCTAACCACAACAACATAGATACTGGAGTTAATTTAAAGACCCAGTTTCGGAAATACAGACATTTATATCCAAATAAAATTATAAAAATTTGCAATTTCGAGCCAAAAAATATATTACAACTGGATATATTTGGGAGTTTTACCTTCCGGTAGGTCCAATTAATTCATAGCGCACTATTTTGCCTGTTTTGTCACGCAAGAACACGTATACATTTTTAGGCGAAATAATTTTATTTGGATTTAAGCATGGATTTCCGCAAAGTAATGCCTTCTTCTATCAGATATATATATGTTCATCAGTCGTCACACATCTGCCCCGTCAAATCGAACCCGGGCCTCCCGGTTGGTTGCTGGCGTAAGGCGTGGACGCTAACCGCTCGACCAACGAAGCGGTCAATAGTCAGTATAGAAACAGCTAATGATTATGTACCAGAAACATGTGTTTTAGTTTCTCTTTCCATGTTAAATAGTAATGAATGATCCGGTTATCATAGCCGCTAATTGTTCGATACTACCTTGACACGATTACCAAAATAGCCCAGACAAGTAATTTATTTTTGACACATAAATTATGTTCACGCCCGTAGCCCGGAATAGCAAGGCAGAGGTACAAATTAGGATACTTCCGAAGACACTAAGACCCAAAATGTGATGGGTGGCAAACCCATCGCCAACTGGACACATGTCCAATCCTGTGATAAGTCGTTTTAATAGAAATTGATGAAAGACATTACAATAACATTAATATAAAACAAGTTTTGAGACATTACATATTTCGTGAGATTTCGTAAAGAAATTCGTGTATCGTGCGTTCGTTGCCGATCTAGCGAAATGAGCTTGGGTAATGAAGCCTCCCCTTTACCCAAGATCCTGACATGATTTTCTTTAATGCCTTATGACTAATTTTTGGAAAGAAGTTCCTTACGGCAGGCTTGGAGGAGATAGGGATTTTGCAGCACGTGACCGAACTGAAAAAATGTAATAGTAAAAACCGTGGAATAAAACCGTTAAATGAGACGTGCGCAGGCGCAACAGTCGTATACACAAGAGAGGAGTGTATAATATTTTTCTCTTTCTCCCTCACTCCACCCCTCCAATGCATAGTATATACTCATGAATTGTGTCGATTCTACATTGGCCGAAGGAACTTCGTTCCTACCTGGTGTCCCACGACACCACATTTTTAACGATTTCGTTAAATCGGGTAATTTGATACAAATTTCAACTTGACTAATGGCAAATACTAAAGTTAGTGCCAAAAACTAAGGAACAAATTATCTAAATTAAGTATAAATCTTGTAACCTTAAATCGAAGTACGTAAATAGGATAAAACTGAACACGGGAAAAAATAAATATTTCGTAGAAAGTAAATAAATACCTGCTCTTTTGTTACCGCCAACAAGCGTCTACGGCTAACAAAGACATTGCATTCAACTTATAATTACAAGTGGAATTAGATTTCAAATTCGGATTTAACGAGAATGACGTAATAGTGAATGGAGTAAGTTGGTAAGTACCAATCTAAAATTCCACGAGTTTACCCCGCTGAGTAGAATAGCCTATCTACCGACTGTTTGCCAGACAGCTCGTAAGGAGCGAGCGCCGGTTATTGTACAGGAGATTACCAACAAGAGCACTGGTGGTCGATTGCTGTGCAGCTACTTGTCAGGGTAGCGATCCACTGTCTTGCCTATTCTTGTCGCCATAATGACTCCCTCATGTTCCAGTTAGGTTAGTTAGGGTAGCCGGTCTAAAATCTATCCCCAGGACAGCGTCGCACCTGAAACATCTATGGTGTTTATAGACCACGGTTGTCTCTTTTTATTGTATGTATTTTTGTATATTTGTTCGCTGACATCTTCTATATATAAAAATCAATTGCTATCCATTAGTCTCGCTAAAACTCGAGAACGGCCGAACCGATTCAGCTAATTTTGGTTTTAAATTATTTTTTTAAGTCCAGGGAAGGTTTAAAAGATAACTAAAGACAAAAATTGCGAGGACACTAAGAAAGACAACATTTTAATTTTTCCCATACAAACGGGTGGTACGAAGTTCGCCGGGACAGCTAGTCAAATATCAAAATAAAACATTAAAAATTACATTAAATATCTCCATTTTCAAGTATAAAAGTTTTCTACTAAACCCAAACTATAAAAAGTTTCATGATCTAATGGGCGGTTAACATGAACTAACACAAAGGATGCATCGAGATATGCGAGGCTTTGCCAAATAACTCCTTGCCAACTTGGATGTAGAACGAACATAAGTAAGCTTGTTAGGTGAGAAATGAGAAAACATTTATATTACACTTTCTAACGGTATTACGCCAAGACAAATATATGGAATCCTTTGATAATTAACGAATTTTGGAAACGGTTCTCGAAATTCCATTTCGTAATATACGATTCAATTTACGCAAAACTCAAAAAATTAGTTTTCCATTGTTGTAATGAAAGATGACGACGTAATTTTGTATCGCTATTAGCCATTTTATTTTAGTAAATTACACAAAAATACGCAAGTAAAACAAAAATTAGTTTATTACAATTAAAAACTATTAAAGTCGCATTTGTCAGTGTCCGGCGTAGGCGTTAACTTCACTGTATCCCGCGTCTCGAGTTCAATCCCTGGGTAGACCAACTCAAATTGTGTTTATTTTAGTTTTATAGTTAAAACATGTTTACTGGGTTTGAAGAAGTGCCCGGTTGGCGATAGGTTTAACACCTATGAGACATAAATAGTATCTTCAGCTTATTGTGAGGTTGTACCTTTATCTACCTATTCGCGGATGCGGGTATGATGTTTCTTACTTAGTAGCATATAAAATAGGTAATTATTTTAATGCTAATAAGTGAAAACGTTAGAGTTTACGATTACAGTTTTCCAATGACATAATGAAATATTAAGTTGCGTAATTTAATTAAGCTCTGGTAAATAATAAGACAAAAATTTACAATAACACAAAACATGTTACATTAAGACATTCTTATCGTCTTAACAAACATGGAGTAAACTACTGGTATTATAGTCTTTACTGTAGTAACTGTGTATATAGTAACTAGTAGTAACTAGTAGTAGTAGTATATAGTAACAGTGTGATACAAACTATAATATCAAATGTTACTCGTACATTAGTCCATGTTTATTATTGACTGCGACTGCTACTATCTCAATAATAAACATGAAATAAAATACCCCAAAGTTCAGCCTGGTGTTACAGACATTGTATAGCGTAGTTTAAATATAAACGAAATAAAATTACGAAAACTGTGGGTACTTATAGTAATTTACATTCTTATTCACTAAAATTTAAAAAGCGTTCCATTTAAAGTCCATAAACTTTTAATTCCTAACTTAGCAAAATTACTCAGCGTTACATTTATAAATTAACATTTAGTGACAAATGAAATTCCACAGTCTACATTATATTAATGAATCTGAATCTCGTCAAGAAATTTCGCAGACATTCACGAACTTCCATTTCGTATAACATAATACAAAATTAAGCTAACTTCGTCATATTTATGAATTTCCATTTCGTGACATGTACTTGAAAATACTTAAGTCAAATAGTTGTTATTACTATTCACGTGACATGTAACGAGTGATGAATTTCAAAACAAGTTTAACACGCTATTAACTACCTACAGGGTTGCCACAACCACAGAATAAATAACTCACAGAAGGCGCACTCGCGTAAGTTACGCAAGCAAGCTTGATTCTTAAAGCCCCATACTTAGTCAGCCAGAAGAGCCAATCAGCTCACTCCCCCGTTCCATGATTACTATGAAATATTGCGCTCTAAAGTAAATGTCGTAAGCGCCAAATCACTATTTTTGACACTATAAAAATAATTTGAAAAAAATATAAAAACTGAAACAGTTATCTTTTAGGTATAATACTTACCTATGTTTATGTTAAATCTGGTGTCGATATTTTCATAATTGAAGTAGACAGATGGGTTTTGCTTTCAAAAAAGGGTTAACTTTTTGATTTTTTTCTATCGAGCAAAGTGAAATGAATCGTGTTTTGGAAACACTACTCTTATAAAGCATATTAATGTTAATCTTGTGTATTTTTGTCGCCAAGATCCATAATTGCTTGGTATGAAAAAAACAGTATATTGCTGACGTATTTTAGCATACATGGCCCCTTAAGATGTGTAACAAAGGTTCCTATTACGCGAAATGAATAAATCCGACTTAAGAAAAGACGTTTTTGTATGTTTAATTATTTGGCCAATAACGGATGGTTTCTTAGTATGATAGGTTATGATATGATACAGAAGAGGTATCATGCAAATTTGGTCAAGACCTGAATAGAGGTTTTAGAGTTATATTCAATCATATAAGGTATTTTCAAATTAGTGCTCGAAAATGTGGCTGGATATTGTGGACAATTACCTGAAATTGTAAAAAAAGTCAAACTTCTAATAAACAAATTATAGCACTTTTAACAGTCCATCAAAGGTCGATGACCCCGCGTGATGTACACGCGGCGAACAGCTGGGAGCACTGTCTTTTTAGCAACAATAACTATGTTTTCCTTAGTTTCATATATGATTTCGATGCAATTTATTTAGAAACACTTGTACTTTCCACAATATATTTTATTATTTTTTATTTTTATGGTTTAGCCAACCGGTTTCGCTATACAAGCATCATCAGGGCTATATAACGAGTTGTTATAGGAAAGAACAAGTGTTTCTAAGTAAATTGCATCAAGAATGGAATTCCACCAAGCACCGACGATAAGAAGTATAGAATCTATATGATTTTATTTTACTATTTTTTACGTTTTTAGGTACATGCTCGGCGTCCCTAACTGAAATATCGTTAACTAATTCGAAAAAACCTTGTATATTTATTTTTGTGTTCGACATGGTAAGTCTTAAGGCGACATGGTAGTGAATTTGAGTCGACTTAAAGTTAATATTACATTATAAGTTAGTATTAAAGTTAGTATTGTAGTTTTACTGATCTTAAGTAATTTAATTACGCAACTTCCGTCACATTATGAATTCCTATTTTTCAACGTAATTAAAAATAATTGACTAATGAAATGTGTCTTTATTCTTCACGCGATATTTATTGAGCGATAACTTTCGTTATGTATTTAGAACACGCCATTGTGTTAATACTTTAGGTTTATTAAACGATAGCGATCTTAGTTTTTTACTAAGTGGAAATTTATGTATTTAATTTATATTTTGAGACTTTAAAATGTCACTGGAGACACCCTTAGGGAAGGCCCAGGCCCCACCCAAAATTCAATCCCTGGCTGAGCACTCTGCTCGTCCACTAGCCCGGTGATGTTGTAAAAATCTATAGACGTACACAACATTAGTCATTAAAAAAAAAAAAAAACTTTAAATATGTAACAAAGTAGATAGGATGAGGTGTTCAGAAACCACTACGTTAGCAGATTACGAAATGTCTGTCTCCTAAAAATGGTATTTGACAGGGTAGAGCAAAATTAGCAGTAAGGAGGTTCACAAGAGTGTATTACTTTAAGGACTTCGACACATATGACCCATAATTAAAATATTTAAAAAACTCCAGCCCACCACGATGGCGACAACGAAGCTGATGAGTGACCATGATCGTATTGCAGATTCAATCAGCAGCACTAGTTTCTTTGGTTAGCAAATATTATTTTAACATTATATCAAATATGTCACCAGCAAGCTCTAGCACGTTAACTGTTACATCACCTTTGAGTCCGTTGCTAAATGCACTTTTTTAGTACAATGTCCTTTGCATTCTTGGGCCAACTTGGAATACTTATCTATGGTCCAAGTGATATTGTCCAGAAACACTTTTACTGTTTTACGAATCACTTATAATTTATTATTTTGTAAATAGCCTACCGGTTTCGCTTATACAGCATCATCAGGTCTAAAACCTAAATTTTAGCCTATAATATAACAAATTTTGATAAAATTGAAATAAAGAAAGACTAATACATATAATACCTCGGATGAAAGATGAGATTTTTTTTTCTCAAGAACGAATTTCAAAAAGATTTAAAACACAACGCCGTTAATATTACATTTGTTATTTATCTGATAAGATCGCAAACAAGCAGACTACTCTTTAGGTAGCAAAAGACATGCGTGGCCGAGGTATCAGGCCAATACTTGTCAGCGCCTAACGCCGAGCATCGAGCCGCAACCCCTCCAATCGATCCAGCCAGTAACCAGAACGCTGCACCAAGTCTTGGAACGGTCTTCTCGGGAACAGCTCTTATTGCTGACGTTATAGGGAACAGTCCAATCCATCTAAATAATGATGTCTCAGGCTGAACACTCACAAAGCATGGTGATGTTGTAAAAAACCGCTGATGCATTGCGATCTTATGGTATTGATCTTAGATCATTTGGACTACTCTTGAAAATCGAATTTATTTAAATTGGAATCGGATCCGTCATTTTAGGTAATCTTGAAAACAGTTCTAGAAGATAAGTAACATTTAGTTTAAAAAAAGTTCAACAAATACGATAATGTTTTTTAATGATAATGAAAGGCAAACAAGCAGTCGGATTTCCTGATGGTAAGAAATTCACGTTGCTTTGAGATACTAAAGGTGGTATTGCGTTTACCGGCTACCTTACCCTCCGAACCAAAACATGTGAACGGCAAATATTTGACGTTATGGTGGCAGGAAAAGGTAAGGCGGTGGTACCAATCCGGGCGAATCGCTGCGAAACTCTACCACTCTAGTAGGATGTCACGGTGTTAGTGACGGTAAGCCTATGCTCGCCGTTTATGAGCTGCCTGGCAGGAAAGCAAATTGTCTATTCTGCAAGAGTCCGGAGCAACACAGGTGATTGTTGTATATTATTTATTGTTTATTATTAACTAAATGTTAATAATTTGCTAGTACTGTGTTCAAGAGTACATATAATGGACATATCCAATTGCAATTTCAAATTTTCATGAATTCGAGATTCAAAAGAAACCCTACAAATCCCATTTACGTACCAGAATAAAAATTAGCTTGTCACTCATCAGCCTTCCACTTCAGTTTGCGAAAATTATGCCATAGCATCACCTAATAGCAAACACGCTTTCGTTATCATAAAAGCTTTTCTAACGCTATGTATATCTGTTCTTTCCGCGTTAAGTATCGAACGATAGCGTTCGCAATGTTCTTAGATCACGCTATTGTGTTAATTATTTAGGTTTATTAAACGATAGCGATCTTAGTTTCACAAAATTGGTATAACTAACAGCAATTTATATTTTGTTAATTCGAGTTTTTAATACTAGCTGTCCCGACGAACTTCCTTGCGCCTAAAATTGAGAAACCAACAACAGTTCACACTAGGTGGTAGTTTCGCAGCGACTCGTCCGGATTGGTACCACCGCCTTACCTATTCCTGCCGCCATACTGTCATGACGTGTTCTGGTCCGGAGGGTAAGATAGCCGGTAAACTTACTTTTGCTGGAGGCCTAACATCCCGGCCTCAGGTTGGCAATGCACCATTCCCACCTTTGGTGTCTCTAGGGGGCGTGAATTTCTTAACATCAGGAAATCCGTCTGCTTGTTTGACTTCCAATATCATAAAAAAGGTTAAATATGAGAAAATTAAATGTTTATTCTATTTTCTTAGTTGTTTTTTTCCATTTTGACTACCTTTTATTTATTTCATGAACCTAAATGAATCGCCTCTTTGGTCTGACGGTCCGGCGTCAGACTTGAGTTCTTACGGTCCCAGGTTCGATCCCGGGTTTGGTATAAATACAAATAGAAGAAAATGTGTATTTTTAATTTTCTAATAAAAATAACGTTGCCTAGGATTGGATATGTGCCCGGTGAGCGATAGATTTGCCACCTATCACATTGTGGGACTTAGTGTCTTCGGCTAGTCGTGGGTGTCCTGATTGTGCCTCTGCCCCCTCTTCGGGGATATGGGCGTGAAGATACTTACTTACTTTACTTACATTCGGAAGCATGTAGTAAAAAGCGGTTATTTAAAATTACAAACAAACAATCCAATTTCATTTATTTGTATGTACCCATAGATGTACAAAAACGTTATTAATAAAACTTATATTAAAAAAGGGCAATAATATAAATATGATGTAAAGAAATGTTACACGATATAATCAAAAATACCAAGAAATATGAGTGTTGAAATATAAAGCATGAAAAGCGCTAGAAAAAGTAATAAAACACGAGAAGCTCAAAAGGGTCTGGCTTTGATATATTTAATTTGAATGGTTAGGAGCTACAAAGGATTATAAAAAGCTTCATAGCCTTTGTTTCAGGATAAGAGTCCTGTAGGTTTTTATAAAAATAACTAGAAAGATTTAGGTATACTTCTTTCTGAAAGCGACACAGCTATCCTGATGATATGAGTAAACTGTGGATTATAGACCCATAGGTGTTACAAGCGTAGACTTGGAATAAATGCTTACCTACTGGTCGGACCTGAATATGATGCTACTATTATGAATCGGAATAGGTAGGTACCTGACCAAGTTTCTACTCAGAACTCTAAAACCAGTGAACATGTTGGTAATAAATACTGTCGTTTCAACCAATACCTATTCGTATGAGCTGCCAGACAAAGAGATGGACAAAGCCTATTTTATGTTAAGTGTTTTTTTATGATATTGGAAGATGGATTCCAGATGTTAAGAAATTCACGCCGCCTGTAGACACCAAAGGTGGTAATGGTGCGTTGCCAACATGAGGCCGGGATGTTCTGCCTCTCGAAAGCAAAGTAAGTGTACCGGCTACCTTACTCTCCAAACCGGAACACATCATGATGTTTTTTTTTTCGAAGTGACTAATGTTGTGTACGTCTATAGACTTTTACAACGTAACCGGGCTAAAAGCATCATGATGTTATGGCGGCAGGAATAGATAAGGCGGTGGTATTAATCCGCATACGAAACTCTACCACCTAGTCAGATGTCACTGTGTTAGTGACGGTAAGCCTATGTTCGCCTTTTACGCGCTGCCTGGCAGGAAGGCAGTTGGTCTATTCTGCAAAGGCGCCCGGATAAACACGGGGAATATAGTCATAAGGGATTATCTTTCTTATTGTTTTTTATTTCAATTTACAAGAAAAGACAAAAGGCTAGAGCATGAAAATCCCAATTGAACATCGCATCAGTGCTCCAATAATATTTATTTAACTCATCAGATCTCCAATCACGTTTAACCAATATTAAGAAAATATTATCCTAGCCCCAAAGATTGTATTCGGAAAAGATCTTAGAGTACTAATTCGAGTAGAGCGCAGCCATTACTTTTTAAGAAATACATTGAGCCGAAAAACAAAAACAGCAAAAATATGTTAGGTATTTAATACATTTCTTATCATGTAGTCAATGTGAATAAAACATTATTTAAAAATTAAAGGTTGTGTTACAGGAAAAAATATTATAACGGCGATTTAGGATTTATACTTATTGCCGCTGTCACCATGTAGTGAAACATCAAGAGATGGTTGAACACTGTTTATTAATAACAAGTCGACCCGCATCTTACAATATTGTTATGCTAGATATAACAAGTGATTTGTGGAATTCCAAACTGCTTCAAATACCAATAAAAAAATTACATTCATTATTAATACAAAATTCATTACAATAATCATAGTTTACTAACACATTGGAGATAATTACAAGTACTTGCTTCAAAGCTTGTCTATTTAGATCTTAAATAATAAGCTAATTAACAAAATACCTCTGTTAATAAAAGAAAGTTGTTAAAAAGCCGAAAAAAATGTTGATTGTAAAATGTAAGGGCTTATCTGTTAAATAGCAATAGTACATTTAAATACATTTATGTTAATACCTGCACTCTATAGTAAAATGTTCTCTTATCACTAAGAAAACATTATTTCAATGCGGATCAGAGATTTTGTTAAAGAAAAAACACTTCCCTCCCTTAAGACGGCCCTAATGCAGTTAATGGGGAAATAAATGAGCGTTGAAAGTTGACTTTACGATAACTTTTATAATCCAATTTGAACTGATCGATGTTATTAAGCTGGTTTAAAATGAGGTTTTAATTTAATCTGTGTTTTAACGACTTAATCAGAAGTAACTCTATTGGCAGGGCATCGTAGGCATTCGTGACATTCCATAGTTCAAATCCTACAGCAAGATGATTTATATCACAAAAAAGTATCTTCAAGCTCGTATTCCCGAAAATATATGCAGAGTTACAACCGGAACAGCCACGAATACAATTGGTCCCATAATGAGATAGGTCGTAAACCTATCGCCTATCAGGTACACATCCGATCCCGAGAAACTGTGATTGCGTGAGCTGGGAACCGAAGTCAAAGTTAACATCAGGCCACTAGAACACACAAAAAATGTGAAAATATCATCAAAGTGATCATTCTGGTTCACCACCTTAGACGCGCGAATCTAGCATCCGCATCAACTTTAATAGGTTTCCAATTCTTGGTAAGACGACTACGAGGAGGGGACAGGGCACCTGATCTTAGGAAATTTTTGAAATGCAATACTTAAAGATGTTTTAGAGCCAATTTTAAGCCATTACTTAATGTTAAATTGAGAGCATGAAGGAACACTTTTAAAAATACAAAGTAATCATTATAAAATATCTGAGTTAGAGCTAGAAAAGCATTTAATTATGTTGAAAAACAAGAACATTTCTGAAATGTCCAGTGACTGGCAGATTTCGTTGTAACAAATTCTCTCCCGTCAACTTTATTATATTTGTGACATTTATATTTTCATTTGACATTCTAACTTGAGCTGAGGGCTACAGCCTTTTTTTCTAAATAAGACATATTATGAATAATAAGAACCATGTCAAAAACATTAGCTTTCAAAAACATGCGCATCTAAATAAGTCAATTCGTTTAGGAGTTACAATGCTACAAACAGACACACGCACACAGATACACACACGTGCACTCTTAAATACACACAAAGAGACAGACAGACATACAGCCAGACACGTCAAACTCGTAACACACCAAAATGGAACTGCGGAATATAGCGTGCCACGATCGACGAAACTTCGGAATGGGTGGTATTGTATTTATTCAGGGAAGCAAAATAACAATGGCGTAACAAGAACAGTGAGTCATAACTTTTACTTTCTTTCCTAGCATATTACATACATACACATATTTTTTTTTAAATTAAAACACCATGAGTGTTAAAAATGTAATTTCAACAAAGATATCATTAAAGGAAAAGGACTGTTCTACAAAAGCCAATTACTGGCAAATGTGTAGTAGCTGATATCGTCACAGAACAGTATGCGAATGTCAATATTTTTTTATGTGATAGATCAGCGAACATTGTGTCTCCTCTTGGTAAGAGACAACCGTGACCTCGACCCGCGATTCGAGCCCCGGACCTCATAGAGTCAAGTCCAATACTTGAACCGCTAGGCCACAGAGGCGATAATCAATTGACAACATTATAAGATAACAATAACAGACAGTATTATCATTTTAACCGACTGTGAAAAATAGAGAAGGCTATTTGCTCGACTATTTTTTTGTATGTTGATGGATTTATCCCTGACTTCTTACTCGATTTAAAAAAACTCCTTTTTAAATAGAACGCACTTCAAAAGTAGTCCCAATCAATGCCTTCAGCCTAGGTCTGATAAAAGAATCCTAGAAAAAATTATGAAATACACATTTTTTGAGTACCTAGTTGATTTATCTATTAAAATCGATGTCGTTTTCTTGCAGCTAATATTAGTGTTAAAATTATAAATGTTTCACAAGGGAAAATGTTAAAAACAAAGTATCTTCACGCCCATATCCCCGAAGAGTTAGGCAGAGGTACAACCAAGGCACCCACGACTAGCCGAAGACACTAAGTCCCACAATGTGATAGGTGGCAAGCCTATCGCCAACCGGGCACAGTTCCAATCCCGACCAACATTTTTTTTAAATTAGAAAAATCCAGTTTTCTTTTTGTTGGCCGACCCGGGATTCGAACCCGGGACCTCATGCAGTCAAGTCCATAACATGGTCCAGTAACCCCCGACAAAACATGGTGCAACTAACACCTCAACATTCGCAAACCGTCTGCTGCTCGTACAGCACGCGATATGTGTAGTTGAACAGAGTTTAATCTCAGACTACTACTAATTACGTGCTTCTACTTCACCATTCTTTACTCAAATTTTTGTCATTTTAAACGTTCAGTATGGCAACTGCTGGTAGCTGTCAGTATCGACTCGGCTTACATCTCCATGTCTTAATAGTGCAGATTTGGTGGTAGTTAAGAACCATCTCGATCACGCCAGATTTCTCTGACAATAAATATGTTTAAATTTAAAATATTTGCATACCACAGTGTGGCAGAAGATGGCTATAAATGAATATTTTTGTAACAACTCCTAATAAACATAATATTCACAAAAAAAAAAACATCTGGTTGGGCGTAGGAACATATTATAACACTTATATAATGATGTCTATTAGGCTCCTAATGTCGTAAAAAGTAAAAAATTAAAAATGTATATCATAATTGCGCTTAAACTTATTAAATAACTTACTTAACTTAAGTAAAACAAACAATTACATAAGTTAGATACATTTTAAAAGAACATTATGAAATACAACAACGATTACTGTCAGTCATTTCAGCTGAGAAAATAATGAAGAAAAAAGAACAGTTTCACAATGGCCAGTGACTGGCAGTTATAGAACAGATAGTAACGTAACAGATTCTGCTCCGTCACGGAACAGTGCGGGAAACGCCAGCTAATGATACTTCTTTCAATATCATGACTTTTGTATTTGATTTCTGACATTATAAAGTAATATTAGACCTTCTAAAATATTTCTTTTCTACGTATATTTGTTTTATAATATTGGTTGATTAGCTAGCGTATACGCCTAACTACACCGACCAACTGCGAGGCTCCGGTTTGATTCCCGACGGGGGCAGGTATTTGATGTGATGAACATTTAAATGTCTAAATGTCTAATGAACATTTGAATGTTTAAATATCTGCATTTCCTGGTCTGGATGTTTATTAAATTTATTCTTCTATATTTTTAAGTATTTCTGTGTATTAATATCGTTGACTAACACCCATAACACAAGCATATAATTTGCTTACTTTAGGGTTGGATTTAATTTGGGTAACTGGTCCAGGGATATTTATTACCTATTCATAGTTCATAGTTTAGTTTATGAAAACAAGCACGAGGTTCTTTTAATGTAAGAGACAACTCTAGTCTATACACGCCACAGAAGTCAGAGGTGCGGCACTGCTCTTTTCTCTTTGTGTGTATTCTACCGTCTTTACAATGGGGAGTATTCTGAAGACCTTTTTGACATTGCGCCTCTTTAGACATATAGACTTTGTACTACACGCTGCAGTGAGACTTTCCACGTACACCATCTTAGGCCTGGGCGTCTACGACCCTTCGTACGTTTATATGAACAGTCAAACATTGGAAGAACTTTCCTCAAACCACAAAATATAGACAGATATTGTATACTCAAGCTGAGTTTCCAAGGAGCTTCACTAAGGAAATTTTAAGAGGTGGGTTAATAAACTTGTCAAGAGTTGGCAATGCATTAGCATCTAACTCTTTCTGTTGCAAATGTCCATGGACAATGCTGACTACTTGCTTTCAGTTAGCCCAAGCCAGTAAGGTTTTTTTTGTTAAAAAAATGAAGCTCAGTACAACTGCAAAAAAAAACGACTTCAACTAATTAACAGATTAAATTTAACAGTTTTTACTTGTATTTTTTAACGTTGTCGAATTACCTATCTCCGTACCTATAAATGTCGTGTTGTTTTTAATATTAATTTTAAAAGCACCTTTAACTGAAGGTGCTTCCCTTTGCCTTGTTGCCCTATTAAGAAATTAAAGAAAGACTTATCTTACGAAAATAAACCTATTTAATAACAAACAAATTTAGAATAATTATGAAGCATAAAAATATCGAAGTTAATCCGCCCTCAAGGTGAGAATTAAAAGTAAAGATTTATAAAAAAAATGCCTAGCTTAATAATATTATTGAGGAAAATATTCGTTCATTTATAAACTCGGAACGATCAGAACAAGCCAATATTAGTGATAAAGTAAAAATAATTTAATAGCGAAATGTGTAGTTAAGAAATTATTCTATATGTATAAAAATAAAAATCAATGCCACTTTTCGTTGTAGTTTTATAACTCAAGAACGGGCTCACCTATCCTAACCAAATGTTTAGGCTTTGTTCAGACAATTTTGTAGATGGTTTATGTGAAGTTTGCATTAAATTGTTGGAGGGGTTCTTAATTTATCACATTTTTTCTAACAAATGAATTCAATAAATGGCGGATCGTTTAGTTAATGGGTATTTTTCTGTCAAAACTTTTTTCAGATGGGGAATGTGCTGCCATATTGAAACTTTTTTCAGTTGTTTTTTTCTTTTTTTGTGTTATATCATTCATGCGGTCATATAAGTAGCGAAGCACGTACCGGGCCGCTAGTTATGTATATAAATAAATCCCCATCTCGAGTGGTCATCGAATGGATAGACCAATTTTGGCAATTCTTATTTTGTAGTATTGGTTAATCCTAGTAATGTTATAAATGCGAAAATTTGTATGTATGGATGTTTGTTACTCTTTCACGCTCGAATGCCTGAACGGAATGGGCAATGACGCAGGCAACAGCTAGTAATCACATAAAGAGAAAAACCGGGAAAATTGTAGGGTAAGTGGGAAAAACCTACTTTAATTTTGTCCATACAAACTGTTATTAGCTGTTTATATCAAACGATATGAAGTTTGCTGGATCGGCTAGTTTTTATGTCAACAATTTAAAAATTGTCTAATATGAGTAAAACAATATCTACCTATTTAGAAGGATTTAATAGTGTATATTCATAATTTTTATTTTCCTTATCGTCTCTGTGGTCTAGCGGTCCGGGTGTTGGACTTGACTGCATGAGGTCCCGGGTTCGAATCCCGGGTCGACCAACAAAAAGAAAATTGAATTTTTCCAATTTACTAATAAAAAAAATGTTGGTCGGGATTGGAAATGTGCCCGGTTGGCGATAGGCTTACCACCTATCACATTGTGGGACTCAGTGTCTTCGGCTAGTCGTGGGTGCCTTGGTTGTACCTCTGCCTACCTCTTCGGGGATATGGGCGTGAAGATACTTTATTTTCCAATTTTGCTAGTCTAGGGAAAAAAGCAATAACAAAATTACTTTAAGTGAAAAAATATGTTGTTAGGTACTATTAAAGTAAGTTACTAAAAATAATACCTTTCCTATATGTGCTGGAAAGTGGAAACAAACAATAGGACATTCTCAACTTGTAAGAAGTGACCATGATCTTGCTTTTCTAAGTAATCTATAACAAACCTATAGCCAGATTGTGAGAACAATTATTATAGTTGATTATTTCGTTAAATGATTTCTAAAAGGAATCTCTATAAAAGTCGTTACCCCTTAAACTATCGAAATCAGGCCACACTTGACAGTTATCAAGATATCCTTACTATACCCGTCTCTTTTTAAAACAGGATGAGAACAGAAGGAGTGAAAGGGAGGGATGTTAGGATGTATCGCTGGCGAAGCGGTGTTTGCGCTTTGTAACTCAATACTCGTGTGTGGCCTAAAGATGATGAATGACTAGTGTTGGGCATTATCGATAAAAACTATTTTTGATACAAACCTTTTTGGACTTTGTTACTTTTTAACAATTTTTGTGTTAATATATGGAATATAATACAATATAATGAAATAAAAACATACATTAAGTGCGGACGATGCAGATTGTAATAATGAAAAAAATATTATATTGGTTAAAATATACTTTCAAATGGAGTAATTTTAGGCGATTTTAAACGTGAAAATGAATATACCTATCCTTTACCAAGCTTACGTTCTGGAGCGTGTTGGTGAAAAAAAAAACATATAGGCACCATTTAAATGTCTTGTAAACATTTCCTCGAGCATATAAAATCGATATAATATTTGAAACATATTATAATAATTATACGAAAAAAATCTAGTAAGCAGCTCGTTGCAACATATGGGCTCTAGTATGAATTAGTGATTTTTGTTTTTTAAGGGATAGAATATTACAAATTTTATTAACATCCAGTCCGTTTCGTGTAACATTTTTATTTGTATTTATAAACAGTGCCTTCGAATAGAGTTCTGCTTGTTTGTTCTCCGATGCTACAAAATGTTTTGGCACCTTTTTGTAAAGAATCGACCGTTGCTATGACTAAGAAACATAAAATTTGGAATTTGAAACATCTGATTCTATTTTAAAAAAAAATGGTTAAAACAAGCATCTTCACACCTGTATCCCAAAAGAGGTATGCAGAAGTACAACCAGAGCACCTACGACTAGCCGAAGACACTAAGTCGCACAATATGATGGTGGTAAGCCTATAGCTAACCGGGCACATATCCAATCCCGGGCAACGTTGTTTTTATTGGAAAATTAAAAAAAAACACAATTTAATTTCTGTTGCCCGACTCAAGAATCAAACCTGAGACCTCTACCGAACCGCAAGACTGCAGAGGTGATGATTGAGGGTGAGGATTGAGAGTGGCTTAGATTTTTAAATGTTCTGCTACTTTACAAAAAGAGTGGCTTATCCTGGATAAGTAATCATTCTCGTGGTTTACCGATCCGGTGTAGAAATTGACTCCAGGAGGTCCCGGATTCGATGCCCAGGCCTGTGGGTGCTCTGGTTGTATCTCTGTCTATTTTTTCGGCGATTAAGGCATAAAGACACTTTTTCAAAGTTATCTTCTTTTTTCTGTGATGCACGAACAATGAAATAAACTTGAAGACCGGTGTTTTACAGTCATTACTTAAGCTGATTCCAACAAAACATGAATGTTTAAAACTATCGATAAGACAAACTAAAACTCTATCGACCTCTTTCATTTTGTCAACGCCGTGATTCCCATGAGAAATTGATAAATGTAACAGGGAAAATGGAGTTCTATTGTTTTTAACTATTACTTTCGCAACACTAAATTTTAAGCAATTTTTTAAGTTTTTACATAAATGTTACATGTAAAAACTTAACATTCTTAACTTTAGATTAAACAATTTTTAAAGTATTTTATTGATTTTCGACGTTTTATTCCTATCAAAGAGGAAAGCTATCACCTACCATCAGATAAAAGGCTTGCTCGTTGAGCAGTATCTGATGGTAAGTGATCCATATTGTCTACGAACTTCATCACCAAGGAGCTTACCGTGTTGGCTATAAGTTATATCATATCATATTTAAAACGCAATGTTTAAATCCAAAGGACGATTGTTCCCATTACAATAGAGTTTAACGTAGAGCTGCTCTCTACGTTGAAATATTATTATTTTAAGAGGTTATGGTACAGGTTCATGATCTCTAATAGTGTTACTTAGCCTTAAGATATTTCTCTTCATAAGGCGGCATCAATTATATATGTGGGGAAAGATGAAGAGGGCCTGAACCCTTAGAAATTTCGAGCATTTCAGTAAAACCTTATTTTTTCCGCCAGAAACATAATGGCTAGGAAAGAATAGTATTGAATTAAATTCTTATCTCACGTGTGGCTTAATTGCAAGCAAAAATATATATTTTTTAAGCCTCAAGTTACCTAATTGAGTAAAATCGGGCTTAAGTTATTAAAAATTAGTCATAAGTCATCCTACATAGTCATGCCAGGGTTTTGGGTAAAGCGCTAGCCTCCGTACTTAAGCTCGTCTAATGAGATATGGCGGCAACGAGGAAATACACGATACACTAATTTCTTCATTAATACTTCACTTGTGCCTGTTAACTGAACAAAACAGCAAAACACCAAAATTGACAAATCCTACTCTATATATATGAAAAATATAATATATATAAATAAAATATTGAATTTACAAAAAATACTGGGACCATCTTTTATGTCGATGGCGTTAAACCCGCTATGTTTATTTGTTTGTTTGATTGAACTTTAAGCACCGAAACAAAAAACAATGGGCTCTTTTTAGCTAGACACTATCTAAAATTGATTTCTAACAAAATATAACGCGCTAAGCGTGGATTATGATACCACATAATCCACGTTTAGCGCGTTACATACCTAATTGGTTCAGAATCTAATTTTATTTTTATTTAAATTTTTTTGTAGTAGGTAAGGCAGAATAT
>NJDC01000773.1:64323-80333 GCA_002245475.1 Calephelis virginiensis | reverse complement strand
AAAGCGAATCGAATGACATTGAGTGCATCATCGATCGGAAGCAATTGCCTCGGTGAACTAGTTTCAATTAACGTTGAAATGAAACCGTGATTTTGTCACAGTATAAATACTAGTAGATACTTCATACTAGGTATACAAATACAACAACTCTTTATTGATTGCGAATTGCACAAATTTGCAAATATATCAAATAAAATAAACTATACACAACAACATGTTTACGTCCGTAACTCCGTAGAGGAAGGAAGAGGCACAACCAAGTCACCCACGACTAGCCGAAGATACCAAGTCTCACAATGTGATAGGTGGCAAGCCTATCGCCAACTGGGCACATATCCAATCCAATGTGAAAAACCACACTTTCTTTTTATTGCCCGACCCGGGAATCGAACCCAGGACCTTATGAAATTAAGTTCAACACCTGGGTCGCGTCTGTTTTCTGTTCTGCTTGTTTGAGAGCGGTACAATGTAATAGCGATGATACATGATAGACGAGTGCTTCGTTATCCTACGGCCGGTATGTTAGACCTAATGTGCAAGCCTAACGGGTGCACAACCGGGCCAAACACTGTCACTGTGACACCGAGAATACTTAAGACCCGTCCAAAGTTCATAAAAAGTTTTCGCGAAGGGGAGCTTTAGTTATACGGATTCTTTCTGGAAAGGATGTTCGGGATTAAATTTTAGCGGTTTGGTCATTGCGGAACTTTGGTGTTGATTTGAATTAAAGCCGGCAATGTTTTAAATGCTCAAGATCCAATAAAGAGCCAGATCTATATCAAAAAGAAAAAACAGGTTGCACTCCGGGAGTGCCGGCAGAAATGAAAACTTGAATATTAACGTTGTGCATTTTTGGAACGAAGTTCCTTATTAGTACAAGGTCCCTGGACCTTTTTTACATTTTATTACTAACAAGCTAATTTTTCCTGAGTAGCTAATAATATAAAAATAAACGAACCAATAAAAAAATCAGCTGGTTAGTAATCATTTGACATGACCATGTAAATAATACATGTTTAAGGGAGGGAACGCTTTCATTAAAACCTTGTTTTTTGTAGGACAAATGTTTTTTCGGTTTATTATAATAATTATCTTGAGGATTAAGAAAAAAAGACCCTGTTAGTAATCAATTTTCGAAATTCGTCAAATCGACATATTTCATCCCTGCTACCCTTGCTAGCTACCACTTACGATAATTGTTGAAGATAAAAAAGTTGGGCGTCTTGTCAAAATTAAGCTACTCAGGAAAAATTAGCTTGTTAGTAATAAATTGTAAAAAAAGGTCCAGGGACCCTGTACTATATTGCGCGATGTGAAAGGAGGCTAGACGGAAAAATTCTTACGAAAAGTTGTCACGACACTTTTTGCTATATTAAGCTATTGTAAGCTTTGCGGATTGCGGGTGTTTGTTTTTTTTATTTTTTTTTATAATTTTTATATTTTTTTTCATGTTTCTCTGTCTCTCTCTATAAGAGAGATAGAGATTACTAGAGATTGATAGAGATTGAGAGGGGGGGAACTTCGTTCCATCCGGGTGTCGCTTGACACCTCTCAACTTTTTAATATTTTGGAATGGTTAGGGAATAATTTTGCACGAATTGCTTTGATTATCAGTATGAAAGTACTATCATTTATGTGTTAGAGTACAATATTCATTTATTGCGCTATCGTACACAAATATGACAACACGAACATTCGCGCAAGCGCCCTGCACCGTCTTACGAATTTTCGTCTTACGAAATTTCATGTCACGTGTCCTGACACGAGTTCAAAATTAGTTATTACCAATTCCAAAAAAAGTGCGCAATGCTGCCAAAGAAGTTTTCACTTAAAAAAAATCTGGGCATCAAATATGAGTTCTTTGAAAATTTAATCAGATAGTTATTAGAAAATATGCGTGTGATAGCCAGTATTTAAACATAAAGAAACGCGAATAAGAGCTAGGATACGAAAATTAAGTTGTCACGCATCATATAAATATCCGTTAGGTCTGGCCGTTTATGGGATACCATCATACTCACGATAGCTTGCAGCAGAGTATGGTCAAACACAACTCAACGCCATTAACGAAATGCATCGCTTATGTGAATTTGGTATTATCTGGTTTATGATGACACAAATGTTCGCCGCCTATAGACACCAACAACAAATTATGCGCTGCATACCCATGTTAATTGCATGTTGGAGGCGCGAATCAAGTTCTTTAAATAGGGTGCGGTCACAGTATCACGTTGAAGTATTGCAAGTTGAAGTATGAATTCACTCATGTTAGCATTCCTACAAAGATGTTTATAATATACTAGCCTATCCGGTGAACCTCGTATCGCTTGATATTAACAGCTATTAGCAGTTTGTATGGCCAAAATTCAAGTGTGGTTTTTCCTACGTTTCCTGCAATTTTTCTGGTTTGTCTCTTTACGTGATTCTTTTCCTGATCATAACAAATACGACAAAAAAAATTAGCAAAAGGTTAGTAGCAAAAAACTGGTCCATTTATTTAAGCGCGATGCGACGGTCATGCGAAATGGGGATTCTTTTTTATTTATAGTTATAACCCAAGTATGATATTCCACGCACCGCAATTAAAAGGCTGACTCTTCTTATATTTTTCGCAAGATTGGTATTCGTTTTCTGAAGCAGCATTTTTTGGAAGATTAAAACTTAGGAGTGAAGCTAACAGAAATCTTTAGATCAATCCATCTCCATCTTTATCCAGCATCACTTATTTTTGTGTTATACTTCTAAACTGTTTCTTATTGAAACTATGTTTTTGGTGTTCAATCAATTTGTAGTATATCGCTAAAGGGTAGCTAAATGTAGACCCTGACAAGAAAATAAAATAAATAAATATCTCTGGACAAGTTACACAAATTGAATCCAACCCCAAAGGAAGCCAATTATATGCTTGTGTTATTGGTGTTAGTCAATGATTCTAATACATAGAAATACTTAAATATATAACAGAATAAATTTATTAAACACCAAGAACTGGGAATGCAGACAATTAAATGTTCATCACACAAATGCCAGCTCCCGTCAAGAATTGAATCTGAGCCTCGCGGTTGGTCGGTAAAGTTAAGCGTATAACGTCAGGCACTCGACCAACTAGGCGGTTTGCGAAGTTTGCGAAGAACATAAAAGTATCAAACGTGGTGTTGTAGAAAGATGGAAGGGATCTGCTGGACGTATAAGATTTTGAATCAAAAGGTGCTGGAAAAGAGAAAAAAAGATAACTCATAGCCACCTAAAAGCGGAAAATATGACATAAAATAAGCAAGTACCTACTAATGTACAGGATTTCTAAATTGCTAATGAGTTGCTAACCACGCAGTTTTTAAAACTTGGGCGGACTTTGTGCGTGGCTTGGTGCTCAGTCCGAGACATCATTATTTTAATCCGATCTGATCTGGTGATAATTTTTAGATTTATATAGACACGTCACAAGAACCTTTGTAAGGTAGGTTTATTGTCTGCAATGTCTGCAACAAGGGAAGTCTCCCGGGAGACAAAAACTAGACTTGATGCTGTGTTAGCGTTAGCGCAAAAAAGTTCTTCGTTACCGAGACCGGCGGCGACAGAGTAGTGTGGGGTCTTATGAGTTTGTGTTAGGATTTGGTTCGAGGCTTGCGTTGCGTTATCGAAATTAAGAACTCGTTCTCTAAAAGTTAAGGCAGAGGGGTTTCACTCCGCTGTTTAGAGAGAGTTTGGTAGAGTTTCGCAGCGACTCGCCCGGATTGGTACCACCGCCTTACCTATTCCCACCGCCATAACGTCAAGACGTGTTCCGGTTTGGAGGGTAAGGTAGCCGGTAAACTTACTTTTGCTCGAGGCCTAAAATCCCGGCCTCAGGTTGGCAACGCATCATTACTACCTTTGGTGTCTCTAGGCGGCGTGAATTTCTTACCGTCAGGATATCCGTCCGCTTGTTTGACTTCCATTTTCATAAAAAAAATATACATTCAAGCGACCTTTCGAACTCTACATCGGGGCTAGCATTCGCTAGTATGTACGCGGTCAGTTGTAGAGACGTAGGTATATCATGTTTAGGTATATCCGATTATCCGAAAAGTCTAGTTCTGGTAACGTAACTAACGTTCTATGCAAATAACTTTGTAATAATGGCACTGATGAACGTCGTTGTGTTATAATTGAATTTTCTAGTACATCGATAGCCCGCAGCTGTTTCTGATCAAATCTCAATGCAAACAAACGTAGTAGTAACTCAAATAAGCTTTCATCACATAATATTACATTCGGGGTTTGTGTACCAAATTACGTTTAATATATAATTGCAATAAGGAGCTACGTTTCTACTCAATTAGATTTAAGGTGGAATTTAAAAGCACTCAATTGAAATTTCAACCAACTTAGAAAAGGAGGAAGATATCGATTTCTCCGTCATTTCTGACCCGATTTTGAAAATTATTTCTAAAGATTGTACTTCCGAGGTCTTCCTATTGTCAACAATCCTAAAGATATGGAGGACATTACTAAATTTTTGTGTACGTAAATGATTTCCTTATTGATGTCAGAGTCGGATTTTTTGCAGTTTCACTGCGCTTTAACTATAATATTACTGCTTTGTTACCCAAAGGCTTAGCGAAAATGACGAACTCCACCAATGGACAGGGACTCGGGTTCGATTCCCGACGGGAAAGGCATTATGTATCAGTATTGTGAGCTAACACACCCAGAACACAAGCATATAATTTACTCAGTTTGAGGTTAGATCAAGTTGTATAATTTGTCGAGGGATATTGACTACTACTAGTTGTCGCCCATTGGTCGAAATTCGACCATAATAAATTTTAAAATTTTGTTGATAAGAACGACACCTTCATTTCTCAAGACCAACTACTTTGTTTCCAAACTATATGATTATAGTTTGTGCGCCATCTGCGATAATTTATCGTTATCATCAATATATTTGTTTGTGTGTGTCAAATGCATGGTAGTTGTAATGTTTTATTTTTTGGATTAATGCACTTTATAAACATTATAATTAAAAATTTTAGCGTTCTGCACTTCTCCTACACATAAACTATAAGTGTGCCAAATTTCATACTCTTCCGTCAGCGCAATTTTCGTAAGAAGGGCTCCCAAGTTTTTGCTTCACGTATTAATATTATGATTTACTATATCCAACGAAAATTACATCAGAAACTTAAGTTGACGTTTAATTGTTAGTAGCATGCTGTTCAGCAACTCGTCCAGGGAGGGATCCAACACTTTACATATTCTTGCTGCCTTGATGACCCTAACATGTTCCGAAGGATCGACATACCAGCACAATACGCCTGCCATACCGACCTCAAGCTAGCAGCGCACCTGTAACATCAATAGTGTTTAGAGGCCATGGTTATCGGTATATTCGTGTGTTTGTTCGTTAATATCTCCCACTTAAGCAAAATACTCTTGAGGTACACACATAAAAAATACAGTCAAATTGAGAACATACCCACTTCTTTTTAGGTCGGTTTAAAATTATTAATTTTAAAAGATTAAAATAGATATTTGTATTAGTATCATTAAAAAATTGAAGACTAATTTGTACATAATTTAAAAAATTAGGTTCATATTAGTGTTAAAATTTTACAAAACTATTTTTTTATGCAAAAGCACTAAGATGCCTCTATTCTTTATTACATTTTACTAAAACCCTAAGAATGAAAGATACAACATGTGTATAGAAAAACAAGAATAAAAGTACACAGTTCTAAATATGCGGCTTTAGTTCTTACTTCAAATGTCATTATAATTATATTATTCATTCCATTAGACAACCGACAGAGGAATATAAAATTAAGTTAATTATATTCAGCCATATTTAGATCTAGCCGTTATTAGATAGCATGACTTTCCACTCTCCGTTATGAATAATCGTTAATTAATTCAATTACTGTTAGAGGGAAACGAATATGCGGGTATTTGAAGACTATTTTACACTAACTTATTTAAGGAGAAGGGTAAAGAGTAAATTAAAGTAATGGGTAAATTGGGAAAAATTAATTATTTTTCCGAATATCGGATACCGGTTTGACTATGTTTTACATTATTGTTGCTTTAAGGATAGCGCCACTTTTGACAGGGCGGAGCGTGTCCGGACTGGGTGCATGGTATTGTAAAGCACACTCAACACAGATGCGGGCCGGGCCGCATCGCATCGGCGGATTTTTGTTGTTCAGTACTGGAATAGATCAAACAAATAGAGATAAAATTCGATTTGAATCTCGACGTTAAAATAGTCAAATATGGAAAGTGGCGACATCTAGTAGTTATCATACGAATAGCCTAATTGTCACGCGAAACTTTCGCGTTCAAATTAAATGAGTTCTCTATTCCTAATAGTGATATCGTGATCTTTGGTCCCCGTAGGCTGCATCGGGGAATGCACGCGGGGTGCTTCGCGGAAATTCACCGCGGAAAAATCCGCGCCGATCCGCCCCTGCACAGTGGGCGTTGCTCCATACAAAATATAAGCATGCGATCTACACGTATTATTGCGTTGCGATGCGCCCCGTCCCGGCCCGTCCAAATGGACGCTATCTTTTTATGTTCACGTTTATTGACATCGATCAAAGAGGCACGGAATGGATTAACAGTCAGATATTTATACATGTGTTATGTTTGAGGACTGGGTATCTTAATAACCCGATTCAGTTTGACTAGCACATGTGGGTCAGATTGCTGTTATAAGATGGCGATGTACCTGTAACATCTACGGTTTTTCATAACAAACGGCAAAAATGTCTAATAACAAAAAGCTCAGTTTATATCACTAATAGGAAATGAACATGTATTCACAACAACTTCAATTTGCGAAATTGGATTACGATGTGCTGTTAGTAAAACATATTTTTTATTAAAAAGCATAGATGCGAATTTTGCCGTTATTGGTATTTGTTATTCGGCGAATATTAATTTAGTTGTTAATAACTGTCCGGTTATTCGTTGTGTTGTTTGATTATCGCATAATAGACTTACATTTTTAGCATTAGTATTAGTACTAAGAGTGACACTAAGTGATAATAAAATACCTGAGTATATGTTAAATTTAAAGTGAAATGATATTAAACATATTTATTTGCGGGACATGGATGTTAAAAATATGAAAAAAAAATATTTTACCACATAGTGGTGTGCAAAAATCCATTTTTTATTACATATTTAATTACATGTAAACATCAAATAATAAGTGATATCCAACAAACAATACTTAATTAATTCAATTAGATTGGGTGTGGGGAAGCGAATATGCGGGTATTTGTAGATTATTTATGATGCAAATGTAATTAAGGGTAATAATACTGCGGCGGGACAAAACAAGGGACGGTCATCGGGTCTTTGAACTATTATGTCGCACCTTCATTTATATAACGGCCCAAGTCAAAATTTTAACATTCAAAATCCCATACACCACTGGGATTTGGAATGATAAAGGCACAAAATTATATTCGCTACTGGTTAGCGCTAGCAGAAAGAGAAAAAATATAAGAATGATTGGGTAATTATATTTGTTTTAACACATGAATATTTTTTGGGAAAAAAATACTATCGTAAAACACGATTTCCCAAAAAGTAGTTTTGTGGATAGTGCCCTTATATTACTGAGGGTGCGATACGTCGTATTTGACTAAAAGTTTTATATATTTTAGTTGTTTTAAAAATTATAGAAGATATATATCTTTACGCTCATATCCCCGGAAAAGGTAGAGGCACAACCAGGGCACCCACGACTAGCCGAAAACAGTAAGTGCCACAATGTGTAGGTGGCTAGCCTATCGCCAATCAGACACATATCCAATCCCGGGCAAGTTTATTTTCAGTAGAAAATTGAATTTTCATATCAAGAAGTCAGGCCCGACGCCGGACAGCTAGACCACACAGGCAAAAAAATTATAGATAGACGCAAATAATTTTCTAAACTTGCTTGATTTTTTCAGCAACATAAAAGCATAAAAGCATCTTCACGCCCATATCCCCGAAGATGTAGGCTGAAGCGCAGCCGGACACACTAAGTCCCACAATGTGATAGGTGGCAAGCCTATCGTCAAACAGGATAATATCCATTCCCGAGCAACATTTTTTTTAAGTTAGAAAATTTGAAATACCACATTTTCTTTTCGTTGCTCATAAAGTCAAATCCAACACTTGGACCGCTAGATCACAGAGGCAACATAACATTAATGTTACATTTAAATTTTGAAACTAAGTTTTTTACTGGTTAAACAAAAAATACTTGAGATATACTCCAAAATAGATTTTATAAATTGAAACAGTATTTCATAGCTGTTCAGAAATAAACAAAATTTTTTTGACTAACACTAATAAAACAATTAAACGTTAAAACAGAGCAGTCTTTAGAAACAAGTTGATTTAATTATTATTGAAAACTCGTTTTTATTTGCTGTAGGGAGGTTAATTTGATTACTTGAGTTAATTAAGCAATAAATAAGACTTATGTTACTGATTACCTCTCAAGAAACGTGCAATATAGTGAAATAAGTTTAGGTATAGCTTCTACAAATTTTAAAGATAGAAAAAAATTCGTCTAAGACAGGATTTGAACCTGTACCTTTACGTCTCAAGTCGACGGATGCTCTAACCGTTTCAGCTACTGAGGATTCAAATCCTATGGCGAAATTTTGAATTCCGTATTTTACCATTTACGTGGGTAGTTATTATGTCCTATAGATACACAGTTCTGAGTACTTAACGGTACTGTAACACTGGGATCGTTTTTTTTTATTTTTATTGAATCAGGTGTTACTTTGCGGAAATCGATATGTAAAATAAGCCTTTATTTTGCTAATTCCGCGTAAACGAAACTGATTTTGTGTTACCTGATTATTTTATTTATTTTATTTTTTCATTCTTAATATTTTCAAAATTCAATTATAGTTTATAAACAGCCAGTAGAGGTTGCATCGTAATGCAACCTCTGCAGCACAGACGAAATTCATTCATAATAGCCATAACTTAAAAGTTAGACGAAAATTTACAGGTTCAAATCATGTCTGGGGTTTTTTTATTCAAAATTTGTAGAAATTAAATCCAAGCACAGGGTAAATGCTAAAATTAAAATACCTTGTAGGTACAGTATTTATAGAATGTAGTTGTCACACGAGGTTAGCGTATGATGTAGGTACAATTATGTATAAAACGTAATAAAGTAATTAAGATTAAAAAATGTTATTGGTTACGAAACTAACTTAACAAGTATTGGATAAGATTTTCTTTGTAATAGACAAAGTTTAATTTCTACAATTGAAGTTTAGCTGTATTTAAAATACCAAACACAGTTCAGTTAACTTTATTTCCAGTTTTCATAAATGTACTCCAAAATTAAATAGAAAAAATATCACAGCATTATATGTATGCGTATGATGTAGGTACAATTATGTATAAAACCTAATAAAGTAATTAAGATTAAAAATGTTATTGGTTACGAAGCTAACTTAACAAGTATTGGGTAAGATTTTCTTTGTAATAGATAAAGTTTAATTTCCCATAATTGAAGTTTAGCAGTATTTAAAATACCAAACACAGTTCAGTTAACTTTATTTTCAGTTTTCATAAATGTCCTCCAAAATTAAATTGAAAAAATATTACAGCATTATATGTATGCATATGATGTAGGTACAATTATGTATAAAACCTAGAAAAGTAATTAAGATTAAAAAATGTTATTGGTTACGAAACTAACATAACAAGTATTGGATAAGATTTTCTTTGTAATAGACAAAGTTTAATTTTCCCATAATTGAAGTTTAGCAGTATTTAAAATACCAAACACAGTTCAGTTAACTTTATTTTCAGTTTTCATAAATGTACTCCAAAATTAAATTGAAAAAATATAATGCTGTGGCGTATTATTTTCTAGCTGATCGTTCCAACTTCAGCGTATAATCTGCAGGATTCTATTAACATTCAAAGCATTGAAGTTACAAACGATAAAACTACTTACAGGATTCTTCAATGAGGACTTCTTCGTTGCTTCTCGCAAAGTAAAGAAGGAGACAAAAGAATTGGCACAATAAGTGCAAGTGAGAAAGAAACATTGTTATCTCCCTCGGTAACCGGTTTTATTGTAATACGCACTGCACTGGCACATCACTAGCACTGTTCACATTTAAGTCTTGTGGAAATTATCGACACAACACAGCACTATGCGCTGTCACCGCCACATCACTTAGAATCTGAAACAAACAATAATTTATTATTACTTAGGTTACGAAAAATTCATCGCTTAAAAAATATTGCATAAATCTGTTGCAACATTTTTTTAAAATAAAAACACATATCCACTTATATTACAAACGCGAATTTATAATTTAAAAAAATCCGTTTTTCGAATTTTTTTTACAGCAGTTTATCCTAGAACGTAGTATTGCAAGCAAGAGAAAAAAAACCACATCTACTTTTGTAGTGTGCTTTCTTTCCCTTGACCGAGTGTTGACCTTCGCCCGTATACTTTTTTATGGGATAAGAGAGCAAGCGAAAGAAAGTATGACTCAACCGTCAACTCATAATTTTTTAAGTAAATATCATAATTAATTTAAAAAAGACAAGCCCGCTGAGTTTCTTTGTCGAATATTTTCATCGAGTGGCCGCGATTTCAATCCGGTGGTAGTTTATAAAAATGTCGACGCGCACGAGTACCATTTTTATGGTCAAAGTGAATTAGGTTTTCTTTAATTCTCATTGATAAAAAATATTATCTAAGACATCCTCGACATTGATTGATACTATTACAGGTTGGCAACGCACCATTACTATTCTAAAACGCGAAATATTCCTATTAAGAATTCAGAAAGTCCAATGTGACGACTGAAAACTATACATTAAAGTCTGGCAACATTAAATTGCACGGATCACGTACAACGTGTAAATCGCATATGTTCACGCACGTGACGGATATCGAGCTGGAGCGGGTGCACTGCATTCTCTATCGTGATATATTATACCCGTAATGGAGGTAGGGAGAAATTACAGTTTAATTCAAAGATATCTATTATTATCAGGGTCAATTCCGGCTTTTTAACGGATGAAGCAGACAACATTTCCTTTCATTAATTCTGTAGTGTAATGCTCGCCGATCTCATTTGTAACAGTGAGATCAGGGAGAAAGTGGTACTAAAAGATGGTACCTAAAAGGTGATTTTTTCTTGTGTCGGCAAGATCCGCTGAGTAGAATAGACCATCTGCCTCTCTGCCACGTAAGAGGCGAGCACTGGTTAAAATAAAGGTCTATACCAACAAAACCACTGATGATAAAACGCAACTTACCAGGGTACGGATCCACCGCCTTATCTATTCTAACCGCCAAAATAACTCTGTTAATATTCTGCCCAGGAGGTAGGGTAGCCGGTAGACTTGCACAATAAGTCAAACAACTTGGCTGCCGGAGAGTAACGCACCTGTGACATCTTCTTCGCTGTCATCAGGAAACTCGTGTGCGTTCGCCTGTCATATATAAAAAAGAAACTGGTGGAGTAATGTTGAGAATGGACCAGGTCCAACCCTCAGTTGATTCTAATGGTCATTTGGTCGTAAGTCGACATTTCGCTAGAGTATTATCCGAAAGTCAGGAGTCGAGTTTTTATGAAGAGTGATGAATGTAAGAAGCTTACAGTAGGGTTACTCTTGAAGCTCGATTAATACAAAAGTATCTTCACGCCCATATCCCCGAAGAGGTAGGCAGGGGCACAACCAGGGCACCCACGACTAGCCGATGATACTAAGTCCCACAATGTGATAGGTGGCAAGCCTATCGCCAACCAGGTACATATCCTATCCCGAGCAACATTTTCTTTTATAAAAAAATTGGAAAAACCCAATTTTCTTTTTTTTGTCCGGCCCGGGTTTCAAACCCGGGACCTCATGTAGTCAAGTTCAACAACTGAACCGCTAGACCACAGAGGCGATTTTGATTGACACAATATTAGAAATTGGAATCGAGTATGTCATTTTAGGTATTCTTGAACACAATACTGGCAAATTCTAAACATTTGTTATTATTAAACCTCGTTGGTCGAGTGGCTAGCCTACACTGACCAACCGCGAGGGTCGGGTTCGATTCCGATGGGAGCAGGCATTTGTGTGATGAACATTTAGATGTCTGCATTTCCGGGTCTGGGTGTTTATTAAATTTATTCTGGTATATATTTAAGTATTTCGATGTATTAGTATCGTTGACTAACACCCATAACACAAGCATGTAATTTGTTTACTTTAGGGTTAGATTCAATTTGTGTAACTTGTCCAGGAACATTATTATTGACTCTTTATTGTACACAACTGATATTACAAAAAAATACTTAAAAGTAAAAAAAAAACAAAGTATAAAAGGCGAGCTTATCTCTAATAAAATAAATTTCTTCCAGACAACCCGTAAAAGGAAAGTAATAAATGAAATGTAAAAAATGTAAAAGTTATGACTGAACATTTATTATTATTATTTATTTATTTATTTTACAGTATTTTATCGAATCTGTTAAGTTAGTTTGCAACTAAATGCTAATAATGCGCTAGCACTGTGTTCAAAAGTACCTGAAATAACGTTTCCAATTTACAATTCGCATGAAATCGAGATTCCAGAGTAACCCTACAGGTCTGTAAAAATCGTGATACTTTGCACTCGATACTTTGTCTATTCCACAAGGACTTGGTGTGAATTTATAAATTTCTCTTCCTAGCGTTAAACTTGATTGTTTTTGTTAAATAAAACCTATTCGTCATTTTTATATAAAAATATACATAAAATATCGTAAATAGGTTAACATAAGCAAATAAAACGTTTTTAATTTTGCATTGGTTATTGATAAAAACTAGCCGACCTTTTGAACACAATAACAGTTTAAAAAAGTATGTGTGTACTTATGTACACGCGTTAGAAGTTATACTTCTTCGGCGTAATAGCATAAGAATCTTTTTAATAACTAAAATGTTATCTGTAGCTAACTTCATAGCTAACTTCATCATGTCGGTTTTTCGTGATGGTGTGCGCGCGCATCGTAAAAATTTACCCTCTTCATTTTTTCCTAACGCGCCAAAAGAAGTAGAACTTCAAAAATATTGTTTTCCTATTTTCCTTGCATTTTTTTTGAATTTTTTATCCTTAAGAAACTTGAAAATATAATGCCAAGTCGGTAGGACCGTTCTTGAGTATTGTGGTTAGCAACGGGGATTCATTTTTTATATAGATATTTCGTTATGCTTCCGCGACTTTCACACAAAACTCAGGTGAAATTTTTTGAAAAGAAAAAATGCATATACATCTACTTAATATTAACTGATGTTCTTGTATCCGTACATAAAGAAGCATAAACTTTTATTAGTCGGGTAACTAGGCATTTCACAATAAATAAATATAAAAGTTTTAAGCAGCTATCAGCAATATTAAAAGTTATATTTCATGGGGTGGATTAGCTTCAGCCACATTTTGGTACGGGCCAGAGAATTTATCAAAATTAATCCTATTATTTTTGTACAAGCATAAAACTAAGTGGAAAACACTTCCTATTAAATTTATACAAGAAATTATTAAACTCAGTGGAAAAAGTACACAATTTTTATACAATTAATTATTAAACTCCATGGAAAATGCATCCACTTAAAAATATACAAGTAATTATTAAACTCAGATGAAAATATATAAAATTAATTATTAAACTCAGTGGAAAATGCATCCAATATATAATATATTGCGAACAGAATAAACGCAAACTTCAACATATTTTTACAATAATGTCAGATGAGATAAATTAATACAAATATCCTTGTACAGGGTTCACAAATTTATCTAGTTCCAAAGCAAATTATAAGCTTGTGATAGGGCAATATGTATATGAAATAGAATACTATCTATATAAAATTTACAAATATCCAGACCCAGACATATAGACTTCTATGTTCATTACACAGATTCATGCCCTCGTCAGAAATTGAAGCCGAGCTTCGTGATTAGTCAGTGTAATCAGGCGGTATTATTCTTCGGTCTACGAGTCTGTCAGTTATATGAATACAACAAAATATTTTTATTTTTAGCCCTGTGCTTAGGATAAATTTTCTATAAATTTTAAAGAAAGAAAAATTTCGCCCCAGACAGGATTTGATCCTGTAACATTTTTCGAAATCATAACCTAAACTATGTTTCATCACAATTTCGAAAATGATAGTTGGTGGTTGGTGATAGTTGGAAAAAAAATCAAATGGACGAAGACGCATGCAAAAGCTAGTGAAAAAATATTAAACCCAAGCTAAGTAAAATTAAAAGCGAAATTAATTTCTCCGTAACAATTGCGGCTCAGCGAACAATTTATCAAAATGAATCCAATTAAACTTGTACAATTATTAAACTGGAAAATGCATCCAATTAAAATACTAATGATTTAAATCTATAGAACGTCGTATACAAATGAACAAAATCAATTGAAAGTTAGGTTTGTAAAACGTGCTAGAGAATGGTAGAAAATAAAACAATTCAATAATTTTCTACAGACTATAAATTAATGACTGTTAGAGAAATGCTGACACTTTTATATAATAGTATTTTCTCTCGGGTTTTTATTTTCATAATTTGCAATCGAAATGCCTATGTTTAATTTCTTGTCTTCAATTATCTAAATGCCAAATTCAATCAAAATCTATAGAGTATAATAGCCATAAAACAGTAACAAGAGACTTTTGCATTTATACTATGAATATAGTTAATTAGTATACTCATGTTACGAGTAATAAAAATATTGTGTTGCATTTTATTACTAGGTGGTTGAGTGCTATCCAGCAAATTCAGATTGTGCTCTCTATCCAACTCCTGACCTAATTCTTAAGCCATGACGTCAGTGCTCGACATCGATGTGCTCTGAACGGGAGGATAGGGTAGCACGTACAGGCATGTCGCAAAATAATGGCCTTAATACATATACACACCAGGAACATTTAAGGTGTCTACTGGCGACGGTTATTTCTTAGCAACAAGCAAGCACTGTTTCATAAAAGAAAAAAAACAATGAAAAACAGCTTGCGTGCTAACAATACAATTTACAATGCACAAGAGAAGCAAACACAAATATTCGCTCCATTGAACAGCGAGTACATCGAAACTAACTTAACACTGTTAATGTGTCGGGCTTCGGACTAAACTAGTTTCAGATTATGGGCCGCTGCGGCCAGTGGTCAAAGTTTCCGAAACTTTAGCAAATGGCCTATTGTTGATCATTTTGTATTGTTAAAGGCTAAGCTAATTTCATCTGAAAACGGATACGTACGTTATTTTGCCAGAGAAAAGATTTTATTAACATTATGTAAAAAATGTTCAGCACTTTTTAATTTTATGAAACAAATGTGCTTCGATACTATAAGTAAAGTGTCTTCACGTCCATATCCCTGAAGAACGAGGCAGAGCGACAACCAGAGCACTCAAGATCAACCGAAGGTATTTTATAATCCTACCTATCATGGTGACAAACATTATTTCAAGTCGCAAAGAAGCAACGTTATTTTTAAACCTTGACGGAAAAAGAGGAGTAATATAATATTGACGGGCGCACACACACATGTGTGTGTATGAGTGTGAGTGTCGCAACTTCTGAATGGATGCAGCTGGTTCTTAGCTACATTTATAGAGGGGTATTGAACATTTTTTAATTTTGGTGTTATGTTATTCATTTATGTGTAACAGTTAGGGAACTGGAAATACATAGGGTACTTTTTATCCCGATGTCTAATATAAGTTTGAAAAAGTTTATTTACAAAAGTTAAAAGTTATAAGTAATAAGTTTTATATTAATGTATGTAATTATAAACGGTCAATACTAATAACCTCTCTACTTATAAAGATAGGCCTGTTAAAGTTTTGTTGCTAAGATATTCTTTTCTTTTTTTAAGTTGTGGCAATCTCGTTAGTATTTTGCCATCAGTCGAGTAGAAATTTGCATCAAATTTTATACCAATTATAATTAGTCATCAGTCATAAGTCGTCAGTAAGTCATGTCAGGCTCTTAAGC